>JAHKKF010524963.1:6001-19463 GCA_019740295.1 Labeo calbasu | reverse complement strand
TCTGGAGCATCAGTGAGCGTTTGAACCTTCTGTAATAGTTGCATATGAGTCCCTCAGTTGTCCTCAGTGTGAAAAGATGGATCTCAAAATCATATAGTATTGGTTGGAAAGGGTTCAAATACACAAAAATGCTGAAAAACCAAAGAATTTGTGGGACCTGAATTTTCTGAAGAACAGCAGGCAGTTTAACTGTTCAGGACAAACAAGAGACCAAGTATCACTAAACAAAAACACAGCTTTGGATCATTCAGGTAACAACACAGTAAGTATCAAGTGTATGTAAACATTTGAACAGGGTCATTTTTATAAATTTAACTACCATTTTCTCTTGTGGACTACATGTAAACTATATGCAAATCTTTTATATGAAATATCTTATTCAGGTCAGTACTAAATCAAAAATGCAAACACGCATTTTGTATGATCCCTCTTGTTTTGGTCAAATAATTAACATTTTGTAGATTCTGAAAACTTTTGACCTCAACTGTATATGGGCATGGTGGTCAAAGACGCACACATACACACATATTCACTCACACACACATACACACCTGTGCAAAAAAACCCAAATAAACACATCTGGCCACATAAGATTTGGGTGCTTGCTTCTCTCATAAAATGTGTTACATTCCTAGCTTTACCCTTTCCACTGAAATATAAAAAAAAAAAAAAAAAAGAAAGAAAATAAGAATATATATCCACAATTAAGTGATGCATTCAGTCCCTAAACCACATAAACAGCTTCTCTGAAGTCATACTTACAAATTTCTATAATAACAATAAAGAAACAAAATTTTTGGCCTCATATAAATGTGTATACGTGTAAAACATACCTGAAAATTGGTCACAAAACCATAATATAACAATCTTTATGTATTTAGTTGCTATTTAAGGAAAAAAGAAAATGTAGAAAAACAATCTATATAAATTTTAGATTTTTATGAAGTAAACTGAACCATTTGTGTGTCCATTCCTGTTCTTATCTCAAATTTTACTAAACAAGTTTGGGGTTGGTAAGATTTTTTTATGTCACATGATCCATTTTGGTGCTCAAGAAACATTTCTTATTATCAATGCTGAAAACTGTTCTTTGATGAATGCTACAAATACAACTTGCTGGACTAAACAAACAAACAAAAATCTTACAGACCCCAAACTTTTCAACATTAGTTTACACAGTCATGTGCTTTATATATATATATATATATATAAATTGTTTATGAAGATCTGAAATGAACAACAGAAGGACAAAACACAAACATGGCAGTCAGTAACTCATGAGCGATGACAGTCATTCACATGGACGGCAAGAATAAAAATAAAACAATGGCTGTATTCTGAGGCCTGGCCTCACCGTCACACAATACAGGTAGCAGACTCCTCTTGGTTGAGGTGTGAAGGGAGGTCAGCCGAGGCCCTTACAGGAGACACGGGTCTCCTGCGTTTGTGCTACATGTCCAGCAGAAGAGGGAATGTGTCACACGGCGTTGGTGATGACAATTGTGTCTCTTTGAGGGCCGCTGGACCCTGGAGCCTCAGGGGTAATGCTCTTTAGCAGACGCTATGGGGGTAAGCAGTGAGATTTTTGGAGTGGTGAAAACATTTAAGCTACAGGAAGGCTTTACAGTAAGTCGAACAGCTCAACTACAAAGAAACTGCACTAAGTGATACGTTGCAACTCTTGTCAGTTAAATACTGAACAGCTGTGGGCTAAACCTCTTCTCTGCGAGGCACATAATTACTCACTCAAAGCCTGACTTGCTAAAGGCACTAGTAGTTACATCACAGAATCAACAAAGGTTAACCTTGTGTCGTTTCATCATATGCCAAACACACATCCTGTGTCTAAAGCACACACACTCTCGGTGTCACTCTGTATGAACTTTTTGATGTCTATCCTCACGTCTCAAACAGAAAATGTACAGCGTTATCAAGCTGATGCGTTGCAGCATAATTGCGTTTGTGCTGCTGTAATGTGTTTAAGTGTCATTATTATATCTGTCTCACTTATTAGACCTGACAAGATGCAGTAATGCATGTGTTTTGATGTTTTTGTCTGTCTAGGCTCACCTGTTTGAAGGTCCCTTTGGTGGTGAGTAGATGGTAGACCATGTAAGAAGGCACACAGATGAAGGAGGAGACTCCAATACAGTAGCCGAGAACTGTGGTCCAGAAAGGGTACATGTAGTCAAACAGCTTTACCTCGGGAGGGACTGCCAGGAAACTCCCAATAATGAACTATAGACAAAGAGAAAAAATGACAAACCTGTATTTGCATCTGACATGCTGAGATCTGTCGATAGACGATAAGTGTATGATGTTTGTCTGAGAGTTTAAAGAGATCACTTTCTGGACTGGGTTTCTGTAACTCAGACAGTATACAGCTGAAGTCAAAAGTTTACATACGCCTGGCAGAATCTGCAAAATGGTAATTATTTTACCAAAATAAGAGGGATCATCCAAAATGCATGTTATTTTATTTTATTTTTATTACCTGAATAAGAAGTTTACATATAGTCCACAAGAGACAATAATAGTTTTATAAAATGTATTAAAATGATTCTTAATACTGTTGTTACCTGAATGATCCACAGCTGTGTTTTTGTTTAGTGAGTCCCTTGTTTGTCGTAAACAGTTAAACTGCCTGCTGTTCTTCAGAAAAATCCTTCAGGTCTCACAAATTTTTTGGTTTCCCAGCATTTTTTGTCTATTTGAACCCTTTCCAACAAACCCTTTTATTGAGATCCTTCTTTTCACACTTAGGACCACTGAGGGACTCACACAATGCATTACGTGCTGAGGGTGAAAACTTTTGAACAGAATGAAGATATGTACATTTTTCTTATTTTGCCTAAATATCTTTCTTTTTTTCATTTAGTACTGCCCTTCAGAAGCTACAGAAGATACTTACATGTTTCCCGGAAGACAAAATACCCCAATCGTCAAATTCTTTGTAATAGTCATCAAGGGTTTAAATACACAAAAATGCTGACAAACCAAAGAATTTGTGGGACCTGATGTACTTTTCTAAAGAACAACGGGCAGTTTAACTGTTTAGGACAAACAAGGGGCTCATAAACTATCACTCCAAAAAAACAAAACAAAAAAAAAAAACAGCTGTGGATCATTTAGGTAACATTTTTTTTGTAATAAGAATCAAGTGTATGTAAACTGTTGAAACGGGGTAATTTTTATAAATTCAAATATTATTTTCTCTTGTGGACTATATGTAAACATCCTTTGTGTGGAATATCTTATTCATGTCACTACTAAATAAAAAATAACATGCATTTTGTTTTATTTTGTTAAAATAATAAACATTTTGCAGATTCTGCAAGGTGTATGTAAACTTTTGACTTCAACTGTAGCATATCAAAAGCATGGGTATGAATCCCAGGGAATGCATAAACTTATAAAATGTATACCTTGAATGCAGTGTAAGTTACCGAATGCATAAATGTAATGTAATAGACTGACCAATAAGAAGCAGGGACAGATGGCTACCCAGCAGACCCTCCAAAACACACCAGGAGCAAAGCCAAGCATCAGCTGCACGTCGTTGCAGAAACGTGTCGTCCCTGCACGTATTTTACAAACAGACTTAGTGCACATTGCCTGAGGCAGCATATTGGATTAGGAAACTATTGAGGTACATGATAAAATCTTGGGACTTATAGACGGTAGTTGAATAAGAAAGAACAGATGTACAACAGCAGAGTATAAGGTGACGGATGTAGCTCAACAGGTTTATGGATTGATATAATGACTTCTCTCCCTGTAGTAGTGACTAGAAATTTAATTTTCACAGTGCTAGGAAGTTCAACAGTAAGGTTCAGGATTTTCATTTTGAAGTGAAGGAACTGTTATACAAAAATTGACATATCACAAAATTTTCTAGCTTCAGCCCAAAAAGCCTTTAAGGGAACATCTTGTTTAGACAATTCATTAAGAGACTATGTAGGAGTTTGATTGCTTCATCAAATCCACATGGATTTAAACCAGTGGCACAATCAAAATTAAAGTTATATTTTGAATGATTAAGCTGGAATCTAATACATACCATAGAACCAAGAAACAGCAATGACTTCGAGGAAGACTACGGTGATAACAGCAGGGCCCGTGGCATACTCCTCAAATAGTTTAACGACAAACGCACCTCCCTATAAACACATTGCCTCCGTATTAAAAAGGAATAATTAATGTGCACACTTTGGAAAATTTGTTTAATTTGATAAAATTCCAAATTTGGTCTCTGGACAGTGTTTAATGCCTGTAGTTAGAACTGAAGGAAAATTTTTGTTAGCGGAGCTGTTAGACTTACGTAGGTAAGAGTGGAGAGGGCGCCCAGATAACAGACACACACTAGGCCGAGCACAAACCATTCTCTCCTCCTGGCCAACAGGTGGGGGAACTCGTCCAACATGGCTGTAATTACCCCTTCCAGACCTGCAAACTGTAGTGCGCAAACACAGGGGATGACAGAAAAGTAGGTCAAGGACCCACTGAACTTGTACAGGCATTAATTAAAACAATGTTCCTTATGGTAAATAGAGCACTCAGTGGATTTTTGACATTATAATCAAACATAAATAGAATACATATAGAGTTATGTCATTAGCAGACTGTATGGTAAGCTTTTTATGATGGATAGAATTCACTTTATTGGACTTCAAAATCTCAACAGCCATTCATTGTCATTATAAAGCTTGGAAGAGCCAGGACATTTTTTAATATAACTCAGTTTGTATTTGTCTGAAAGAAGAAAGTCATATATACCTAGGATGGTAAATCATGGGGTATTTTCTATTGTTTGGGTGAACTGTCCCTTTAAGCCATGCCTAACATGATTTGATTGTGTGTGTGTGGTCAGCATAGGGACAGGAAGAGGTTAACTATGTACGCTGAAGACCTAATGTAATGAAACACTGTTGACAATACATTTTACTAAATTCAGAAACAATAAGCTGAGTAAACAGAGGGAAAAAATCTAATTCATTAAGAGAGAATTCATTGGCTAGTATTCCACGAAAGCAAGAAAGACTGACCGTGCTATCCAGCCCCAGCATAATTATCATGAGGAAGAATATGATGGCGAAGAACGTAGCAGCCGGCATATTGGCAATAGCCTCAGCATAGATGATGAACAGCAGACTGGGACCTTTGAACACATGCATCCGATCAGTAAAGGTAAATCAAATGTCATTTTAGTATAAACAGCAATGTTTAGTGTCAATGCAATGATTTATCTGATATGAAGGTTTCTAATAGCTAAAAAGGAAATGGGAAGCATAAAGCAAGAATAAAGAAATTAGGTAGAAATTAAATGCGGTGCTTACCAGCATCTTTAGCTACAGTCTCCACATCTTGTCGTCGCATCTCTGCCATGTAGCCCAAAACTGTGAAGATTACAAAGCCTGACAGGAAACTGGTCAAACAGTTCACTGAGCTTGTGACTAATGCATCTCTGCAAATCAAAGAAAGATATAAAGCTTTAAGCAAAAGAAGAAAGGATAAAAAATAGTTTAAACAGGGAGCGACAGAGAAAAGGGGTAATAGAAAATAAACTGATTTTTAGTAGGTGATTGTCAGAGCATTGCTATGCAGTTGCTGGGGTGTTTGATGTGGTTTACTAAGAAATTTCAACCTAAACCCACAGAAATTCGTACATATTTTACTAGGTGGCTAATTCTTCATTTTGGCTATAGCATGAACAATGCTGGAAGAGTTATGCGTCAAAGTGTAATACTTAGGATTAGGCCAATGTCAAACCTGCATAGAAACACATGCAAAAAGATGCAGAGGGAATAAAAATAGTACAGGGAGAATAAAGTTCACATTTTAAGCTCAAGTTTGTGATAACAGAACCTTAGTGCAGATAATAGAAAATGACAGCAGTATAAATGTGAGCCAGGTGTACTTGTAGCAGTTGTTATGAAAGGGATTGTAGCTGGCAAAGGCCAGGAGAACACCAAAGCCTGGACCCAAAGAGAAGAAGATCTGTGCAGCTGCGTCAAGCCAAACCTGAAAAAACAAGGACGGAGTGATTTGTCTGTAAAGAATTTCATTCATCCATATCATACCTGACAAGAACCATGTGTTATAGGGGAAGAGGGACGCAGCAACCAACACAGATTGCGCAATATCTTAGTATTCAGAATGGCTTGGTTTCTACTCACTGAAGTGGTTAAAAGTTTGCGCCAATCAGGTTTCAGGTAGAAGACCACTCCTTTCCATGCTCCCGGCAGGGTGGCCCCTCTTATCAACAGGATCAGCAACACCAGGTACGGAAAGGTAGCCGTCACCCACACTACCTGCCAGAGAGAGTCATGAAGAAGCTGATAAACAAAAGAGTCGAACTCCAGAATAACATTTGGCAACTCTTTCTCTTTGAGGTTTCCTGTATATCCTACCTTGCCGGAGGTCTTGACCCCCTTCCAGATGCTGAAGTACACAACAGTGAAGATGAACAACAGACAGAGGGCTAGCTGCCAGCTCACCCAGCCCAACTGATGAAGACCAGGCGACAGATGAACCTGCAAGACCTGCCGTCTAAGGACATGAGAGAAGTTGGTTGACAGTTTATAAAGGCTGTAGAAGCTACTACTGGGAGATACAGGTGCCAAAGAATCGTAAAATTAAATCTGTGAATCTCAGTGACTGATGAGTGCAGTACAGTTAGATAAGAACAAGGAGAAACATTTATATGGAAAACAGGAAATCCCAGCCAGCAGCACATATAAATAAAGTCTCTAAATCTTTCCTAAAGCGGTGGATACACAGACCCAATCCCCCCTGCATCTTTCGAGAGAGAGCAACACATTCTCTTTAAATCACTCGATAGTTCAAGAAGCCTAGTGAAGGCAAAGTTTTTAACTTCTATCCCTTTCAACCTGGACTTGCACTTACACGCACTTACATGCACTTACATATAGAACTCTTCAGCGGGAGAGATGGAGCTGTTGGTCCAGGAGACATTCAAGTCGGTGGACAGGTAGTGGGTGCAGTTGGGAGTGTTCCACTTGTTGTCGCAGGTGGTCCAGGGCAGCGTGGCACGAAAGGAGGACAAGAGGTAGTAGAGAGCCCAGGCCATTATGGTATTGTAGTAGAAGGCAATGTAGAGTGCAATGATGCAGATGGCGAAGCCTATACCTGCAAAAGAACATGAAACACTTGTCATAGCACCTTCCACTTTGGGTGACATTTAGGACAAAGTTCCATTTACATAAAATCAAGTTTCTTAAGCAGCTGGCATTTTACCAGGTAAATGTGACAATTTCCATAACAGAGTCCTGGTTATCAACAAAGAGAGAGCGGAAGCGGTAAGAAGTTTAGAAGAAGGTCAAGGGAGAGCGTACTATCAGCCTAGCACATGTCAGTCTGCCGTTATCTGTCTGACCCTTAACCCGAAGTCTGAGCCTTGTGAAGCAGACCAGTCTTACCCTTGAAGATGGGGCAGATGTGTTTCCAGATGGAGATACACCCGCTGCGGTGAAACTGGCCCAAAGCCAGTTCCATGTAGAACAGCGGCACGCCACCGAACACAGCCATCAGCAGGTACGGCAGAAGAAAGGCACCTGAACACAAGGATTTAGACAGGAAGTGCAACTTGAACTTCACGGTCCCATTGCAGTGGTCTTAACACATCCTGAAAGCACTATTATACTTACAGAAAAGACACTAACGTACACAAAAAGTTCCTGTTCAGACAAGCCCCCGGGTTCTTGATTAAAGCTTTATACGTGAGCTTTTGACGTGAATGCTAGATAGCTGTTGATTGAGCTGCAGCGAGCCAGATTATTAAACAATATGAGCAAGTCCCACCCATGAGAGCCACAATTAATGGTGTTGGTTGCGGCGAGAGTCTCCCTGCCCGCACTATCTCTCATGCACTCCTTTTGCATGGTGAAACAGGAAATTACAAAGATTTTATTACTTGAAATTCAATGAAAGGAGACTAAAGCCTGTTTGTACTGACGGGGGCGAGCTGGATCGCACAAAGAGAGGAGACAACAACAGAATTCCCCATTGTCTATTTGTTCTTTTAAAGCAAACATCACCTAAGTTGATCTCGTCTCAAAGACAGAATTTTTTTTTGCGATGCGACACAATATTTAGTATCACTGTTGCCAAGTGTGTTCTCGACCTTACCCCCTCCGTTTTGGTAGCAGATGTAGGGGAAGCGCCACACATTGCCCAGGTCCACCGCATACCCGATCACCGACAGCAAGAAGTCCATCTTTTTGCTCCAAGTCTCCCTAGGTGGATCCAAGCTGGTCTGCTGAACCACCAGAGTCCTGAATGTCCCAGGGGTGCCGCCCCTGTCCGTCCCAGCACCCGCGCCATCCCTGGGGCTTTGCGGGGATGTGCTGGGATAACCATTAGAGACCTGCCCAGGCCCGGAGCAGGATTTCTGCCCCTTTTCCGCAACGCTGTCCGCAACCAGCCTTCCATTTTCCTGCGACTCCTGTTCTTTCTCCTGCTCTCGATTCATCATCATTGGTTGTTTCATCTCCATAGTGAGGACGGCTGTTAGGGTTGAGACGGTGGTCCTCTTGCACTGGCTGATATCGCGCCCATGAGGGGATAGAGAGCCTGGAGAAGAGGGGCCGGGTTTGGAACGGAGCAGGCTGGGATGGAGAGTGCAAGGAGAGCCCTGAACCTGTACGTTTTAAGTGGGAAAACAAGGAAACACCGCTCAGGCCCAGCTGCAGAACAAAGAGAGGGGAATTTCAGATGGCGCTGGAGGGAATTTAGCATGGATTTACCCCTGTCATTCCCTTTCAAAGTGCTCTTGAGAAATGACACATCAACTTTGTCAGAAAAATGTATATGTTGCTTTAAAAGATATCTGCAGATTTTGATTAAATATGCCCTTACAACATGGGGTTAAAGCTGTAAAACGCTAAGTGAACTCTGTACATGCCACAGCAACATTAAGCCTTCGGGAGCTGCCAAGACAGTTATTTATTCTCATTTTCCCTGACACTGTTGTTACTTAACTTACAATGAGAGACTGTGCCCGATGTTACAGATAGATGCATTAGATTAAAAAACATATAAATATTTAAACAGATATTATACACATTTATGACACTGAACCACAAAACCTGGTCTTAAGTAACACGGGTATATTTGTAGCAATAGCCAACAATACATTGTATGGGTCAAAATGATCGACTTTCATGCCAAAAATCATTAGGATTTTAAGTAAGGATAATGTTCTATAAAATATTTTGTAAATTTTCTTACCGTAAATATATCAAAAATTAATTTTTGATTAGTAATATGCATTGCTAAGAACTTAATTTAGACAACTTTAAAGGCGATTTTCCCAATATTTAGAATTTTTTTTTTGCACCCTCAGATTTCAGATTTTGAAATATTCAAACACATTCAAAAACATTACAACATGTTAAAACGACTATGTACAACTATTTCATTTTCAGTTTAGGACAGAAATAAAGGATCAAACAAGTTTAACACTTTTTGATCAATACTAATCAATTCACCATTAAATTTTACTGCATTAAAAAAAATGTACTTCAGCATCCTGGAGGGTAATTTGCTTCCAGCAACAGCATTACTGTGAAAAGCTGTTTGTAATTACTAGTTAAAGTTGAGGGGCAGTGATGCAGGTGGGTGCAGGCATCGGAGTGAGAAGATATTAAGCAACTATTATTCATCACAGCATAATGATCATAATAATGTCAGGAATAATTGAGAGGGGAATACTGATTTTTCCCTCCTTGCCTTTTCCTTATACTGTTTCATAATAGTTAACGCATTTCATTTAGTTTCCATCAGGGATTTTTTACCGCCAAAAATGTTTATTATTTATTCAAAATGAATCATCGGTGCTCTTAAAACACATTTGTAAATAGTAAAAAAACTATTAATGATTTTACGACGGCGGTGGAGAAGGTGGAAAGCTTTCCACACTATTAAAATCAGACAAAAAGCGAAAAGTTTGTGCATATCCAGCATGGCAGCTTATCAATACAGTTAATTTGTATGTAAAAGTTGATTTCTCCGCATACAGGAAAATTACGCAGAGGCAATTTTTATGTGGAATGATTGAAAAAGTTAGTTAAAAATAAGGACGAGCAAAAGTTAAATTATCATGGCATTTTATCAATCATTTGTAAATGTTAACCCAAACTGATTTACAGCTACCACACATATCTGTCTCATCCAAGCGTCACAAGAAGAAAAGATAAATGGCATTGAATTACAAGGATGTTTTTCTGGACAGATATTATCTGATTTGGCAAACTGCCTGATTTTTCTTATTTACAGCCCACTTTTTCTACTTTCTGTTCGTTTTTCCTTGCGCACACTACGTCGGCTCTTAAAAACACACACGCTACATCAACTCTCTTAATACTGAGCATCTTGGACACCTCTGTTAAATTTTTGTCCATAATCAGAGATAATAATGAGGTCAAGATCAGTGCAGCTGTGTTATGGTTGGAGTTTGCTCGGTTACCAAGATCACAAGATTGCTGGGGTCTCAAGCCAAAAGTGTTTAAAATAATCTATTCCTCCTATCTTCATTAATACATCTGAAATGCACATTAATTCCAAATCAAATAAAGTTAATATGAATGGTTTTATAACCAATAGATGCTGAGATAAAATACTTCCAGTCTCATTACAGCATTATTAGACCCATTAAAATGAGCTGCCAGTGTTCTTCAGGGATGTCAAAAACCTCCACTACAGCAGAACTAGACTTTCCCGTTTGAATGAACAGAAAATATCTGTTAAAGTACAAGTTTAACAACTTCAAACTGTTGACAGAATCAATGGCACACACAGAAACATCAAAATGCCTCCCGTTACGCATGCAGGCGCGTACAGACACACACAAGCAAAGACTTGCAACCCAAACTCGCTTCGTTAACACACACAGAGCCACAAACACCATGCACAGTGCAACCCTACCGTGCTGCGGTTGAGCAGTTCTGTGGGGGTCTGTGTTAGGGTGGTGACCAACACCGTCCCTGGGAGCCTGGTGCTCAAGACACACCCCCTTCACCCCTGCTCGCTCTCTTTCTCTCTCTCACTCAGTCATCCTCTACTTTTTCTTTTACCAAAGAGTCTTTAACTTGTTTTGTGGTAGTTGCCCTAAGGCATTTCACATGTAGTCACATAGAATTAAGCTCAATGATATAATTATGACCCCTGCTACCAAACATCTGTTCATGGAAAACACAAGAGGCATGAATGGAGAGTGCAAGCCCTCATCACATGTGCATCCACATAGTATTTGCATGGTTTAATAGCAGGTTGAATAATGACTGCCTATTGGTATAAAAGAATCACTTATTCCCAAAAATTTCTCATACACATGCCAGTCACAAGTCTGGACACTTGACTCTTCAATATCACTAATTTATTAATACGCATTTACAAATACTAGTAAAATCATCAAAATTATGAAAAACATAAATTCGAAACAAATCAGATGTTTTTTAACAATACTGAATGAATTTCTATGCTAAGCACCAGTATATATGGGCCATTCTAGAGAATTGGTTCAGTCAGAAACGTCTTAAAAAACATTGTATCTATGCAAATTGTATAATATCCAAGGTACACATTTCTAGTAATTGTGCAGTTCATTCTCATATTGTATTTTCAGAAGTTTTTTTGTTCTCTCCCCAAATTTGTCACTCCCAAAACACAGTAATAATAATTTAATTAGAAGGGTTATTTTGCCCTATTAAGATGTTGCTTACATCTACATTGTAAATAAATATATTTTTGCTATTTTATTAACATTTTTTTTAGAGGTAAATCAATAACAATTACATTTTTAACAATATTTCAAGTGTAATTTATGAGATTTGTTGTATTTTGAAGTCAATCTTTCTTTGTAAAAGGCAAAAAGTTGATCATACTGATTTTAAAGTTAGGATTCATTAGTTTAAATATACATTGGACCAAAAAATATCTTAGTTGATCATTCAGTATACTTTATTTTTGACAAAGCATCCCATGTTTCGGTAGTGCCTGCACATTTTCAGTAGCAACAACATCACATTACAGAATTTTAACTTGCAAACTAAAACACTAAAACATACTAAAATGTAAAATGTACTAAAATTGAGTTTATTTCCCCCAAATATGAGGACTATGTGTTCCCTTTTGTCACTAATGAAACAATGCCACGTTTCGGTCATGACTGTTTTGCTAGTGACAATTTTAGATACTTTTGAACCTAGCTCAAAGATGCTAATCAGCACATGGTTAGCTAGCACAGTCCTAAACAGTGTTACACATATAAAAACTAAATGTGTGAAATAATTCCCAAAAAAGACTGCTTAATTGCAGAAAAAAAGGTGTTTTGTAGTGATGTTCCTTACTTGTCTTTTGAACACATTTACCTCAAAATGATTAGGCCTATCTACTCACACCTTGTAGATATGAGAGATACTTTTAAAAACAACAATGGAAAAAAAATAATTTCAATATCATTTTCATAAGTTGATTTTCAGGTTAGGGTTCGGGAAAGCCACCTCCCAATTGAAAGTAGCCAATAAATTATGATTTTAAATATATTAAGCTTACTAATATTTTAAATATTATTGTGGGTTTCAATAGATAATAGAAGGATCTTAGTAAACATCTTTGGTTGTGGGAGAGCAGTTTGGATAAATATGTAAACAAATAACAGATTAGAAAATTAATTTCAAGCATTATGATGTTAGATCCAAATGTTTTTCAATCTACTCAAGTCAGACTTTTGTCTGGTATTGTATACTTAGTTAAGAGCAAATGATGTTGTTTAGGAAGCTTACTGTAGCCTACAGACACACTAAACTAAAAAGAGTTAAAATATAGGCCTTGTTTGCCAATTTGTCTTCTAAGTGCCATGGCGAATAAGTGAATTACGCACACAGTTGAGTCTCTAATTGTAAACAAGATTTTAGAGATAAATATGAACACACAACGTGGTTTCTACATGGATTTTTAAGCTGTACGTAATGTAACAACTACAGTAGACATAGTAAGCGTTGAATCAACAGGAAATGATAAATACATTACCCCTCTGTTCTTCTGAATGAATCCAGAAATAGCACAGCTAAGATGAACGATGGACACAAAACATATTACGCTTTAAAAATTAAACGCCGTACAACACAACGGACACTCATCGGCTTTGAACTATTCATGTCTTAACATAGCATTAGAAATAATTAAAATTCATTTGTTTACTTGAATAATAGGCTTCACCTCAGGGCGAAAATACAAACAAACCACACGCACACGCAAAACAAATAATACAGGAAAACAATGTAAGATTTGCATTTTGTACAGAGAGAAAGTAGGTCATGGAAAGTTCGATTCCTTCCTACTAATTAAAGTGCATATTCCAGGTTAGCGACTCCAATGAGTTGATGTATAGAACAATAATGTAGGAACTAGATTTTCTTGAAACTATACTTTAAAACACGAT
>JAHKKF010524962.1:1360-18394 GCA_019740295.1 Labeo calbasu | reverse complement strand
ACAGATAAAGATGCAGTGAAATATATGATACTTGATAGTCAGTTCATGTCTATGTGAAACTTCTGCCTCTCTTCCTGAACTCTGTCACCCCCTCCTCTCTCTTTCCCTCTTTGCATTTTCACACTTTCTTCCTCTCAATTGCCCCTCGGTTGGAATGCAGCTGTTACTATAGAAACCCCTGGGCATTCTGTCTGACTGTACAGATTAGCTCTTAGTCTACAAAGAGAGAAAACGTGAGGGGGGGCAGACGAGTTATACTAAGACAAAAAGAGAGAAAACTATATAGAAAAAAGAGAGAGCACATGTCAGACTGGAGTGAGGCTGTGTAGCTGTGCTACAGTTCTACTGCTGCTGCAGTTCAGAGCTGTGGAAAAGTAGGACACATACACACTTCCAAAAACTTCACTCTCAGCTGAACTTTCAGAACTTACGCAGTCTCATTCTTGTATACGCACTCACACAAATACACACAAGCATAAAAACAACTCTGTGATGGCACATATCAGTGGCAACTTTCTGTCAGGAACTCTAAAGAACTGACTCTCACAGAGACCATAAAACAGAGGTGAGAGGAAAAAAGGGGAGTAATATGTGCTGTGAAACGTCTGCTTATGAAAGAGTTTAATAGTTCCGGTTTCAATTAAGTTGCCATTTCACTTAATGATTCTAGTTCCTTAATGAATCCACTGATAATTTCTGCTAGTTCTTTTTAAGACCCAAATAACTATAATACCAGTTTTTGAAAAGATTTTTAATGTTTTTCCAAGACGTCTCTTCTGCTCACCAAGCCTGCATTTATTTAATCCAAAGTACAGCAAAAACAATGTAAAAAATTTAATTTATTCCTGTGATTTCAAAGCTAAATTTTTTTGGCTAATAAGAGTCATTTGTTCATGAATCAGACTACAGTAGTCTTGCTGTATGTTTGTTTCTGCGTGCAACCAGCAAAGACAATGCTATAGAAATATATGTCAATATTGTCTTAGTATTACTGTCTTTTTGTATTATTTTCAATAAAGCATTCAATAGCATCTAGCATTCAGTAGCAACAAAACACACCCGCTTATGGTGAGGAAACACTCTCAAGAGTATTTTAGGTCATTGCTCCATCAACATGGGCAGACAAATGCAAACATTCAAGAACCGTTAACAAAACAAAACGTAATGAAATTTTAAAAAGTGCAATGGCCTACTATAAAAACACAATGAAAACTGGTTATTTATTTATTTACTTATTTTGCCTTCTGAAAGGACTTGGACAAATTTTAGACAAGGAAGAAACTTACGGAGCATTACAAAAAATCCTCCGTCATTGTGAACTAACTAAACCACATGTTAACTACTGTGGAGTAATGAACGGCTGTGATTTCAGATCTAAATTGGTCACTATGAGACAGATTGTCTGATGGGACTCTGAGAGACCACTGGTGAGACTGAGAGACGACTGGGCAACAGCGCCGTACGCAAACACTGGCCAGACTTTTTAATTGGCTTCTTTTTTGGTGAGTAGCCAATCGGGACAAATTTAGAGTTGCCCTTGGCAAAAAACATCCACACACGGAAAATCCTAGTCTAAATATCACTGAGGTCCAAAAGACATGTGGCCTTGTTTAAATGTCCAGACTTACTTCCTTACCCTTTGTTTTAAAATCTTCCACAATCTTTAATTTGTATATTTTCTGTAACACTGCATTATAAATATGTGTGACAGTGACAAGCAATAAAAATTAAGCAGCAGGAGATTCTGTTGATTGCTTGGTTTCTTTGCCCCACCCACAATGCAATCTTATTGGTCCAAATGTCTGCTCCACATAGCTGTACTCTACTGTTCAAACTGTTTTTTTTTTTTATTATAATTTTTTTTTGAAAGAAATTAATGCTTTTATTCAGCAAGGACTCAAATTGATCAAAGGTGACAGTATAGACATTTATAATTTTACAAAATATTTTTAGTTCAAATAAATGCTGCTCTTTTAAACTTACTAGTCCTAGAATCCTAAAATAAATCTTGGTTTCCACAGAATTATTAAGCAGCACAACTGTTTTTAACACTGAAGATCATAATAAATGTTTCTTGATCACCAAATTATCATATTCAAGTGATTTCTGAAGGATCATGTGACACTGAAGACTGGAGTAAAAATTCAGCCTTGCCATCACAGGAATAAATTAAAATATAGTTTAAATATATTAAAACAGAAAACAAATATTTGGTACAATACTGGTAAGCATAAGTGATTTCTTTATTCAAATAAATGCTGACAGGATGCAATTCCTATTAGTGTGGACAGGCAAATTACTGGTCAAGATACTGTGTAACTGTGAGAAAGTGAGAATGAAACAAGTTTTAATGTGCTGACCTCGGTATGACTTGGCGCAAAGGTCTTGTTTGTCATAGACTCGCCACAGAGACTTTTGGGAGGGAGATCTTGCAGGCGGGGAGGCGGCGGCCGAGACATTGCCGGTGTTGAGGAGTAATTTAGGGGAGGGCAAGTAACTTTCAAGTATCTCCAAGAACTTGCTGCAGCTCCAGGTCCAGCGCACTCGCGGAGGCTCGTAGTCGCACCGAAACACGCCCAGTGGTGACTTGTCGCCAAATGAGCTCACGTTGCCCGTGGTGATGCCCAGGCAGAGGGAGGAGCCAATGTTGAAGAGCCGCCCCCTGGTCACCCATTTCCACAGTTGGGCATCACCCTTGCAGGACGAAGAGAGGTAGAGCATGTGATCTCGAACCCCCAGGCATCCCTGCGCTCCCTCGTGGAAAAATGCAAAAGTCTCCGTTTCATCTGCATGTGCTGTTGCAGAAAGAGAGAGAAAGAAGTTATTAGCCTGACATGTTGTATAAGAGAAACCTGATAACCCCCGAAAGATCATTAATGTTTAATTCCAGCCTAGACATTTACAGAGGTTTTTAATGATTTTACCCACCATTGAACCAAATGACTGATCCTACTGAGACTATTTTCATTAAACTCTCACTGTCATGTGACCAAAACTGTTTTTGTCTCATAGCTATTTTCATAGTATATTATTACTGCAGCAGAATAAGCAAACCCCTTTTGATTCTCTTTCACCCACTCCTTTGTTCAACAAAAACAAGCAGTTCTTATCCAACACAAGCAAAGCGCAAATTCTGTTCAAACAATCCCACAAAATGTTTTTATGTGCTTCGACTTGCCTCGATTGTAAAACGGTGATTTAATTACAGGTGAAAAGTAATTGTTTGAGGGAAATCTGGAGTTTCATGTGATCATATTCTGTGTGTGTGGCTTTCATAACGACTGCTCTTTATGATATAATATGGCCTGCAAATGGAGCTTTTCATCTGTTTTTATCTCTGCATGCTTTGGTTTTGGAACACATCTTATGTCTGACTGCAAATAGATAGTAATTTACAAAAACAAAACAAAAAGCCCAACAGAAACTGCACTGAGAAAATGCAGACATTGGCAGTATTCCTCTTTTGTGCGAGCACACACATTTATCTCAGTTTCATCACAACTGCACCCATCAGTGGTTTGTGATGGTCTTCTGAATCTGTTTTCTATATACATACACATACTCCATTCAAGATTTTGGGATGAATACGATTTTTTTTTATAGGTTTTCGAAAAATATCTTTTTTTTGCTGTTTATAACATAGCTATCCTTCAATGTAAACAGTCTGCAAAGTTGTTCATCAAAAAAGTGCATTATAAATATATTGTTTCTCAAAAGAGTCTTCTCTGAATCGCCTCAACAAGTCGTCATATTTTCAAATCTTCAGCCTGTTACCGATCTACATCACTCGGTAACAGACCTGCCCACAAACAATTAAGCTAGTTTGTGTGTTTCCATCATGTAGAGGAGACGCTGTTCTGCGCTGTCAAAGCAAGTTTGTCTCGTTTTTACTGCTGAAAGATGATGATGTGAAGAATCGGTGGTTAAAATTCATATTTTCCACAATACCACAGTTATGTTTGCTCATCATTTTACTGAGGACTGCTTCTCTATTCTTGCATTTTATCTTTGTTGGCTTATAATCTTCTTTATTTGGAACAACAAGCGTCTCCGAACCACAACCTGTAAGTACGATTGATACGTTATGTGTACATTTTCAACTGAGCGCTCAAAATATATTTTTGTGCGAATATGTGTATACCTAGTGCAGCTTTAGGATTCCAGGTAATCCACAATATTACAGTCTCACTGAAATAGTTCGGATAATTCACTGTGAACACACTATTTCCTAAGAATATGTCGATTCATCTGTTGTTGTTCTAATTACTTTGTGTAATAATAATAATAAAAAAATGATCTTAGACATAGTTTGGTTTACAAACTGCGTTGTATCTTCAGTTAGCACACGGCTAATGTATCCACCATTATTGTTTTGTAATGTGTTTGCAGGTTAGCAGCTCTACTATAGCTGTGCATGATTTGCTTGCATAGTGTTAAAATGTTTTTTATGTCATTATTTTAAGAACGGTCTGGAGTACTGCATTACTGTTTTATGTAAAGGTGCATGTTTTGTCAAAGGTAGCCAGGGTTGCCAGGTTTTCACAATAAAACCCTCAAAACTAGCCATAAACTAGTCCAATCACATTTCGAGGGGGGTCCCCCATTAAAAATCACAGTCCAGGGTGTAAAATACACATTTCTTTTGTCAGGGTTCCCCTGGTAAATTGGCATTCCAGTGGCTAAATATGACGTTATTGGGGTTGCTTCAACCCGCGGACATCAAAAACAACCACGGACTTGGCAACACTGATGGCAGCACTCGCTAACTTGCTCGAGTACTCCTCTCTGTGCCAATCACAGCAGGCTTGGCAAGCTGACCAATCAGAGCAGAGTAGACTTATGGAAGGGAGGGGTTTATAGATATTACGCTCAGAACTGGAAGCAAAACATGCTGTTTTTGTGCTCTTTAAATGCAAATGAGCTGCTGCTCCCCGCCCCCTTTTCCGGAATAGAGCTGTGCCTTTACAGCTCATACCTCAGTTTAAACTTCTGCTACAGGGTTTTCTGAGGGAACACATCCGAAGCACGCACACAGAAAGTGGCTGTCACACAGCATGTGAGTGCTAAACTGAGTTCTCTTTCATGTCTTATTGTGCCTAAACAAGTTTATGTTAAAAACACATAAGTTACAAAAACAGTTGGTTATGTCTGTGAAGGTAAACAGCTGGGAAATAAATTGCATGTTTATATTAGATCTGTGTATTAAGTGACAGCAGCGTAATATTACCTATGTAACATTTGAATAAGTGCTCTTAATATTTTTGTGAAAATGTTCAAAAGACACAAAAAATGTTCAAAATGTTCAAAAAGAACTTTATATTCCATTGTAACATTATAAATGTCTCCAAATGCACTTTTACACTCAGTTGAGTTGATCAAATCAATTAAATTTGATCAATCTTTGCTGATTAAATACATTAAAATAATGTCACTTAAAAATCTCATAAGGTGTATGTTTTTAAATTACATTGCTTTACTATAAAACAGATATCTCATGGTTATATCTGAGTGGGTGAGTTATTTACGTTGTAATTATTCCATCCATTATTAATTAATTATTGCCTCTTTGGGGGGAAAAAAAAAATGGTTTAGCCCTTTCAGATGATTTCTAGACTGCAAACATAATAGGCTTCATTGTCCTGTTGTAAATGTAATTACTGCTGTCAAACTTTATTTACTGGTGTCACTGAGTTTAATCTCATGTTTCGCAATATTTGTTTTGAATTTGTACTGCTGATTATTTTCCTGCCCAAATTTTTGAGGAGGCACTTCCTTTCCTTGCCTCCTTGGAAAAAATGTGCCTTGCATTATAGAGCGGATCCGGACACTCGCATTACAGTAAGTATAAACACATATATTGGTATTTGACTAGGTATGTGTTGTTTAGTGAGAGAAGGACAGGGAAAAGAGATGGCTAGGAGGAGAGTCAAGCAGAAGGCAGAACAGCCAAACCCGGCAGCGATCCCATACGCCAGTCTGGTTTCTTTTTATACTTCTATTCTGCCTTTTTCTTTCTTTATCTGTCTCTCTCGTGCACCCTCTCATTCCTGCAGGGGGGAATGCAAGGTTACAACCACAACGTCAGAGAGAAAGAAAATCAGAGCAAAAGAAAGAGCCTGAAGAAAGACCCGAGAGAAACACAGCTGTGTTTCCAAACAGAGTAGTTCTAAAGCAGGGAAATGGGAAATGGGATCAATCCAAAAACAAACAGGAACTTCTCTACTTTGAAAACAAAACAGAGAGAGAAAGTTGACTGAAACTCTGCGAGACTTTCTGAATATCATCAAGCAATGCTCAAACATATACTTCCATAGCATGCTGTTTAAAATGATACGGAGTTCTGTAACAACATAAAATATAGCAAATCTGTGTTATTTAAAGGCAAACATGCATTGGCTCTGAAAAGTACTTGGTCATTTTTTTGTACCAGGATCTGGCAACAGAACACCTGGAAAATCCTAGATCAAGTTTTTAACTAATGAGATGTAAAATAACAAAGAGTTGCAAATGTGAACAAATGTAACTAGGACAATTCTTTCCATGAGGTTCTGATTCCACTTATTAATGGCGTGCAATTCGTGACAAGCCGGGAATAAAACAAGTCTTTCCATCTTCCTGCAGAACAGCAGAAGAATTTGAGGGCATCATGTGATCTGAGTGAGTCATATAATTGGTGGAGGTAAGACCCTGGGGAGATGTATTTCAGGAGGAAGGATGGTACAGACATGCGCTTTCACACCAACATCAAAGAGTTTCTCTTCACTTCTGACAGATAAAGGGCAAAGCAGGCTCAGGCATTTCATGAGCATCATCTTAATGCCTTCATTATAAATCAAGGCTTTGCTTAAATGAATGATTACGTGCACTTCGATAAAAACAAAAAGATCAATGACAGTGTTTCAGTGCAATTAGAATTTATGATCACACACTCTGATCAAAATACTCCACCTTCTGATGATGAGGTCAGTTTAGGTCATATACAGAATATATATACGTCACATGAGAGAAGACAAAGCGTCCATTGCGATATGATTGGATATGACTGGTTATGTTCAGCTGTGATTGGTTCATGCGATAAATCCTGACTCTTGTCTTCGTGCACGTTCTGTGTTTGTGAATCAGTCTGAAGGAACAATATAATTGGCGTTAATGGGAAGACTAATTTTAAAAAGTAAGTAAACAACTCACACACTTAGATGTAACCACTTTTGTTACGTCAAAATAACACTTGAAATGGCCTGAAAACATGATCTGTGGGAGTTTTTAATGAGTAATCAGCTTGGTAAAATTTAAAGTATATTTACCAAGATCTGATGACCCGAAAAATTCAAAAATAGTTAATAGTTGAACGTAAGTTCACAAATATATTGTTTAAATTATTACTGCCTTGAGTTTTGGAGTAAATGTAAAATGCTTAAAAACACTAACTTGATGAGATTCATACATTTCATACATTCAGCTTTAAACAGAATATTGATTACTTTGTTAATGTAAAAACATAAAATAGATTTTTTTTCTTTTTCTGATAGTCTACGTAATGTTTAACCATCAAAGGAAAAATTTACTTCCAAAACAAAAATGTCTTTTTTTCTTCAGTCGTAAAGAAATTATGTTTTTTGAGGAAAACATTTCAGGATTTCTCTCCATATAGTTGAACGTTCAAAATGAACGTTAAATGCAGCTTCAAAGGGCTCTAAATGATCTCAGCCAAGGAAGAAAGCCTTATCTAGCGAAACAATTGGTTATTTTCTTGAAAAATTTATATACTTTTTAACCTCAAATGCTCGTCTTGTCTAGCTTTGCGATGCGCACTCCGTAATCCGGGTCAATACAGTTTGGATATGTCGAAAAACTTCCATCTCATTTTCTCCTCCAACTTTAAAATCATTCTACATCACTGTTTTACATTTTTTAGTAAAGTGCGTTTGTATGTTCACTTTGTAAACACTGGGTCGGTACTAGGGCTGGGCAATATATCAAATATTCCAGTAACTTTGATGACGATGTAAAATTTGAAAATATCATGAATATCGAATATTTCAAATTCAAGCATACTTTCGCTGTTACAAGGATACATTTTCTATCTGGTGTTTTGCTCATTTTAAGCAATCTGGCAACCATGCGCATGAGCTCGCTCTTCACTGTGGAAGCGCCAACAATGTGGGAACACAGTTTTATGCCACAGAGCTTCTCTTAAACCAGAGACAGTTAACAGACTTGTGTTCTTAGCTAAAAACTTATCCCAGTTTAATTATTTTCCCCAGTTGCAATTACATGCACTAAAAAAGTTGACAGAATGAACATTCTTTACTTGTTTTGTACTACTTCAGTTACATATACGTGTGTTCATTTAAAGGGGTCATCGGATGCTAAGTTCCCTTTACATGTTGTTTGAACATTAATGCTGTGTTGGCAGTGTATGTACAAATCTACCCTATGATGATAAAAATCCATGGAGTGGTTTTTAATTAATCTGTAAAAATAATATTCCCTTTTTCAACTTGAGCCATTCTCAGATGCCTGTCGTTGTTGCGTCACACCCACAGAGGCCGCTCCCACCATAGTTGATTGACATGAGCTCTTACCTCAGATCAGCTGTCACAGTCCAACCTCCATGTTTTGATGCTGGAGCAGGGATGTAAGTTAGAGAAGAATTGAGTGATTGAGGTGTTGTGTTGCTGGATGTAATAATGAACATAGTGGTCGTCATTTACTCCCGACATCTGAGCCGCTGAAGATGCAGTGGATTACGTTTGTTTGTGAAGGGAATGCGCCTCCCGATCTACATATATTCGTCTATGTTCGCGCGAATCATTCGTGATCCAGTTTCACTTACAGCAGAAGTGAGTATAAGGGTTTTTTATAAATCTTTGTGATCGCCTTTCCTAATAATGTGCTAGTTAGCAAGTTTAGCGGCTAAACGTGGCTAAATGCGGTTAAAGTAAACAAGCTCGTCACTCCAAAGAGAAAAGAGAGGGGTGGGGCGAGCAGAGCTCATTAACATTTAAAGCAGTCTCGACCAGAACAGGTTGATTTTTGCAGAGCTGATTTTGACAGGTAAAAAGGGTGTTGTTTTACACAACCATTGAGAATTTTTAACCAAAATATATTATAGACTTTTCATTTTCATCACTAGATTTTTTTAACTACTTAAATTTGCACTAAACATTTTGTATTTGCTTTGTAACAATAGCTAAATTGTTTTTATTGTTTTTTTTTAATAGGGGCAAAAGAAAATTGAACATATGGAGATATATATCGAATATCGTAAAAATTTTGACAATATCGAGATTTTTTTATATATCGCCCAGCCCTAGTCAGTACTTCTGCAGTGATGTAGGATGATTTCAAAGGTGGAGGAGAAAATGATTGACCCGGATTACACAGAGTATGAATGCGCATGGCATAGCTAGACAAGACGAGCATTTGAGGTTAGAAAGTATATACATTTTATTCATTTACTTTTTTTTACAAAATAACCAATCGTTTCGCTAGATAAGACCCTTATTCCTTGGCTTTTATCGTTTACAGCCTTTTGAAGCTGCATTTAAACTGCATTTTGGACGTTCAAACTCGCAGACACCATTAAAGTCCACTATATGGAAATAATTTCCGAAATGTTTTCCTCAAAAAACATAATTTCTTTACCACTGATGAAAGAAAGCCATGAACATCTTGGATGCCCGCAGGGTGAGTACATTATCTGTAAATCTTTGTTCTGGAAGTGAACTTCTCCTTTAAAATGTATCTGGGACATTATTTCACATTTATTTAATTTTTGGGCCAGATTAAAAGAATAAAAAAAGGAAAAACAAAGAAAAAAGTAGCAGCAGCAGTAGAGGAAAAAGAAGAAGAAGAAGAAGTAGAAGATTATAATTACAAATTCATTTACTTACAATTATATATTCATAAAAAAGAAAAACTATCAACTCATCACCACCACTGTGCCCTTGAGCAAGTTAGGTTACTTAAAACAAGTTGCTTCAAGGGAACCATTGCTTTGAATAAAAGCATCTGCTAAATGACTGCTTACTTCCAGAACTACTGCATGACATGAAACAGAAACAAATCCCATGACAACTGCCGCAGGATGTCAGTAAATAATGTATTAAGGAGCATGCAGTGATAAATAAAAAACAACAGTCAGACTGTAATGTAAAGTGTCTGCAGATCAGTAGGGGTTGTGTGATTAAAGAGAAATGAACAGCTATGGCTGATTTGTCTGAAGTGCTTTTAGGGCACTGAGAGGCTGAACACCATCCATTAGAAGCTTGTCGGACAGTTATTGAGTAGGCTGACAGCTTACAGGAAGGAACTTTTTTCAGCCTGTGGTTCTGGCATAAATCCTTCCGAACCACCTTCTTCCAGATGGTAGAGATGAGAACATACCATGGCGCAGATGAGGCTGCAAAGCTAAATGAATTGTTTTTGTGATCACCGGTTACATAATGCTGATGATGACATTGATATGACTAGTGTGGGCGAAATTTGTCTCTTCATCGGAGACTGTGGAATGTTTCCGAATAATTGTTTTCTTAAGATTTAAAGTGGGCCTAGGCCCTGTTAAAACAGGCCTGATTCAGAGCTTCCATCTAAAACAGTTACCACACAAACACCAACTCAGAGCTGCAGGATAGCTGACACTAGAAAGACTGTTATGCTAATGATATTCCACCTTAGACAATAACCAGTCGATTGCCTGAGGAAAAATGTTGTTATATTAGCAATTAACCACGCTCTGATTAGTGTTGTTCAGCTAATATTGTTTTTTAACAGCCTTTGTGCAGGGTGGCTGATTATTGCTAATAACACATTGACGACAAATAAGATGTACACAAAATTGTGATAATGCAGTGGACAATTATTTTACATACCAAAATGAATGATTGATTGTTCAAAACATGGTTAACTTATCAGTCACTTTGTCTGTTTTACAGACAAAACTTATTTTGATAAAACAGTGATTTAAAGGTAAAATATCATTAAAATCTTATTTTTTCATGTTTAAAGGAAAAGTCCACTTCCAGAACAAAAATTTACAGAAATGTACTCACCCCCTTGTCATCCAAGATGTTCATGTCTTTCTTTCTTCAGTCGTAAAGAAATTATGTTTTTTGAGGAAAACATTTCATTTTTCTCCATATAATAGTCTGCTATTATGCCCTGAGTTTGAACTTCCAAAACGCAGTTTAAATGCAGCTTCAAACGATCCTAAATGCGGTTGTAAACGATCCCAGCCGAGGAAGAAGGGTCTTATCTAGCGAAACGATTGGTTATTTTCATAAAAATAATATAATTTATAATTTTTTAATGTCAAACACTCGTCTTGTCTTACTCTCCCTGAACTGTGTGTATTTTGGCTCAAGACAGTTAGGGTATGTTGAAAAACTCCCATCTCATGTTCTCCTTCAACTTCAAAATCGTCCTATATAGCTGTTTCACCTTTTTTGTTAAGGGTGTTTGATCTTCTTTACATGTTTACATTGCAAAGACTGGGTTGGTACCTCTGCAGTGATGTAGGATGATTTTGAAATGATTTTTGAAGTGTAGGGAGAAAATACGATTGGAGTTTATCGACATACCTTAACGGGATAAGGCAGAATAAATAGAGTTCAGGGAGAGCAAGACAAGGCGAGCGTTTGAGATTGAAAATTATTTAAATTGTATTTTTTTAATGAAAATAATATAGCATTTAAACTGCATTTTGGAAGTATAAAATCGGGGCACCATATCAGTCCATTATATGGAGAAAAATCCTGAATAGTTTAACTCAAAAAACATCATTTCTTTACAGCTGAAGAAAAAAAGACACAAACATTTTGACGAGGGGGTGAGTACATTATCTGTAAACTTTTGTTCTGGAAGTGAACTAATCCTTATAAGTGCTCTAATTGGGTCCCTGGCGCTCCTACCAACCCAGAAAACATAAAAAAGAACAACCCAGTACTTTATTTTGGTAAGTCTTTCTCTGCAAGCTTGTGAAAAAAACAACTGCTCAGATTTCGCTCCCCCCGTGACGTAGAAGGGGGATCTTATTATCATATTACCACCCCTTAATCTGCAAGTTTCAACCCACAATTATGCATTATGCTTTCACAAACGACAGACATGATAATTAAAACCAAACAGATGTTTCTTCTGGCAGAATATCTAAGGTACAAGCTGTAAAGGCACAGCTCTATTCTGAGACATGCATGTTTCTGCTTCCACTTAAAATAGGCATTTTCAAAATGACATAATATTGTAAATTGTATATATATTGTAAAAAGGGACATTACATGTCTCCTTTAAAACTTTTAAAAACAAAGATTCATTATTTGACATCTATGGTTCTGTGACAAACCAGATATCAAATAAAGAACCAAGCGTTGTTCACTGAAATGCTCTATGGCATCATTACGAAAACCCCCTTTTTTGGTTCTTTAATTTTTATCTGTACGTTTTTCAAATCTACTATTGCCATCGTATTAAAAACTAGTTGATGGCTTTGGAATTTGGGGTGTAAATCCCCATGAAAAATACAAAGGATACCGGAAAATGGAAAAGGCAGAAGAAACAGGCGCTCAATGGGGGGATCTCGACTCCAAGAAAGGGTGTGTGAGCTAAGTCATGTGGTGGTATGTGGTTTTCCTGAACCCTGATTTTAAGATACCAAAACTAAACGTTTATTATTACGACAGATGTACTTTTGTTTCTCCCTTCCCCTTTTTGGAGGAGGGCAATGAGTAAGGGATATGAGAGAGAGAGACAGAGAGAGAGAGAGAGAGAGTTAGGAGGAGGAAGGTAACAAGCCAGCTGGGAGACAGGGAGGAAAAAAGGAATGAGGGAGCAAAAAGAAGGGTGCAGAAAAAGGTCAGGGTTTTGTATAGATGATCCTTTTATTCTGTAAACACAGAAATTGACCAACACACAGGAAATTCCGGCCGGTATTTGTTTCTCGGCTCCCGTTACTGAGCCCTTAACCCAGCCAGAGCTGTGACCTGAGATCCAGCCCCAACTGAGATAGAAACAGATCTAATATAGGTCTGCTCCAAGTTGTTTACTGTATTGGCATGTTTATGACACACAAAGTTTAAAAAAGCATAATCAATTACAAAAAAAAGAGAGAGAAAGCTAAAAAGATGCAAAATAATAATAATAATATTACAACAACAATAATACATTCCAACGAATAAAACAATTGGCCCAAAAAGCATGTGTAATTATTTATAAAATATTTAAGTTACAGGTGCTTTCAGAAACAAGTATAAATCTGAGGCATCAGTGGAAACAAGTGCTAAATTGCAATTTGATGTAATTTTTTAACCAGGGTTTGCCCAGGTTACCAAAATGTGACCCTGGACCACAAAACCACTTCTTATTCGTAGCAATAGCCAAACATACATTTTTCTTTTATGCTAAAATCATTAGGATATTAAGTAAAGATGGTGTTCTATAAAGATATTTTTTTAATTTCCTACTGTAAATATATCAAAATTAAATTTTTGATTAGTAATATGCATTGCTAAGAACTTCTTTTGGACAACTTTAAAGGCGATTTTCGCAATATATATTTTTTTTTTTGGCACCCTGGCGATTTTTAAATAGTTGTATTTCGGCCAAATATTGTCATATTATAACAAACCATACATCAACGGAAGACGTATAAATCTCAATTTTGAAAAATGTTGTGGTTTTGTGGTCCAGGGTCACAAATGTGCATGGGAATTAAAAAGTTTTACATGCCAAAATGTATAGAAAAAAATTAATGTTTGACTGGTTAACCAGATTCCAAACTGAGCATTACATATTAAATATTATATAAACATACAACATTTTGATGATGAAAATATCAACCTTTAATTAAAAAACTATTTCAACTATTTAATTTAAACTAATTAAAAAAAAAATAATGAATACTACAATAAACAGAAAACTAATTCAGCAGATTAAGTTGTTGTGATTATTCAAAACTCAGGACCTTAGATGACACTGTCCAAAAAAAAAAAAAAAAATTAGGGCATAAAAGAAAAGAAAACCTTGCAACTACTTATTGTAACTATCACCAATGCATATTCCACGTATGAAAGCCACCAGTTGGCAACTACAGTATTTTGTGCTGTCGGGTCTTTGATGACGTATTAAACTTGTTCAACAACACTGCTCTGTTCTTCTAAACTTTTTTTCTTTTTAATAAGGTTGTGACAGTCCCTGACACAGAGGTGCAAAAACCTATCCTGTCTCTGCTGGACTGTGAAGTTGAGAGGAGCACTAAAAACTATATAAGACCACCGAGACGTAGACAGCCCTCAGCTGCGGCTCATTATTGTGTAACCGGATATTTAGGGCACATCTGCTTACAGGGTGAGAATCAAGCGCTTGAGAACACAGGTTAACAGAGCAGTGAGAAAACAAGAACATTCAACTGCAAACAAGCATAACGACTGTCCCTTTATAACGAAAAATGTCCCTTCAACCACTAAATTTGCGCTATAAAACATAAAAGCTCTGTGGTGATGGTGCTGCGTTTGTGAATGAGCTTTCTGAACGAATCTTTTAAGTGAATGAATCTAACTTTCAAGAATTGACTAGTTCAAAGACTCTCTCTTTTGAAGTGAATCCTTTTTTGCCTTCAGTAACTGAATAAAGTAGGAATAAATATATGACCCTGGACAACAAAACAAATCTTACGTAGCATGGGTATATTTTGGCAATATCCAAAAATACATTGTATGGGTCCAAATTTTAGTTTTTTTTTTATGCCAAAAATCATTAGACTTAATGATTTATATATATCAAAACAACAACTTATATTACATTGCTAAGAACTTGATTTGGACAAAAGGTGATTTTCTCCGTATTTAGATTTTTTTGCACCCTCAGATTCCAGATTTTCAAATAGTTGTATCTCGGCCAAACATCATATCCTAACAAATTAAATGGAAACATTATTTATTCAGCTTTCAGATAATGCATAAATCTCAATATCAGAATTGACCCTTGAGACTGGTTATGTGGTCCAGGGTCACATATCATTAGTCTGTGGACTAATGTGAAAATCATTTGTTGGATATACTAAAAGAGTCAAGTGTTGGACATAGTTGGACTCTATGAAGCAGCATTTAACAAGACACTTGTTTGTGAAGAAAATGAATCAAGAAATGAACCTTAATGAGTCTTATTTCTATAGTTTGGTTTAAAGAAATTACGCCAAACAGCTGACAGAATGAGGGCAAAATTACAGGCGCTGCTTTGTTGTCCAGAAATACTTATGTTCAAACATTTTTTTCACTTTCAGTCACCAACAACTTCCTGTTTACAACAAATCAGTTGAGTAAACGATTCAGTGAGTCACAAATACCACACAAAAAGAACATTCGCTTGTCGCCACCTACTGACGTTCGAAAATCATCAACTAAAGTGAACTCTCTTAGCGAATCGATTCAAATGATCCGAGTCACTGGAATGAATCAATAGCCCCACCACCAGCGCTCGCACTCCCCTCCCCCGGTCTCTTTTCCTCTTCTCACATCTGGTTCCACTCAGAGTTTGGACTTTCGTGGCATTCCTTCACATCAGTGCAGCCGGAGCCAACATAACACAACAGCACCCCAAATAAAACCAAGCCTCACATTATTAGTATTATTTTTAAATCACATAACACGTCTATAATCGTGACAACAAAGCACTCAGAGAAAGGCAAAGGTATAACGGGGAAAAAAGTGATAACGAAGCGCAATTGTTTCTTACCTGAGTGCACGGTGCTTTGCTCCAGGCTTAATAGTAGAAATAAATATAAAGTGCATCTGCAAACATTTATCCACGCGCGACTCCAACAGCCCTCTCGGTGCCCGCCGCCGTGCTGATGCATGCCCACGGAAAGGTGAAACGGAGAGAAAAACGGCTGAATTTCCTCTTTCCCGTTGGAAGAGAAACAGGAACGGTGAAGAACAGACAGGCTTTGAGAGTGTCAGTGTCGCTGTGTGCGTGGACTGTGATGAGTCCGGAGTGAATGAGAGAGGCAGACCGCTCACTTTCACTGCACACGCACACACTCACACGTCCCAGGAAAGTGAAGCAGAAGAAGGCGGAGAAATAAGTTTGAATGACTACCCGATACTCAGGATCAGTGTCCAGGACTGAGAATTTACCAGAAGTTCGCAACACTTTGCTGCGAGGGAAGAGAATTACGACACTCTTCATTCTTTGTGTATACGTGCTCACATTCAGCACTAGTAGTACTTGGGGAAAGAAACAATCAAGTACTGAAACCAATCAAATACATACTCTACCCCTGCCTTTCTGCTTTTCTACACATTAACTTAGACTAATAACACATACAGTGTATTACAGACCAATAGTTTTTTATATATACATTTAAACAAATGCATATAAAATATATGACACTCCGCAAAAAGGGTACAATAGGGGGTAAAACCCAAATGGTCAACAGATGGTTAGTGGAAGGAAGTGCTTAACCCCAGGAGGTCAAACTAAATATTTATTCATTAAAAAGTGTTCAACATATGTGTGTGCGTGTGTTTTAATGATAAACATTACGTTTTGGTCACCAAAACTAGTTTCTATATACAGTTGAGGTCAAAATTTAACACCTTGCAGAATGTTAATTATTTTAACAAAATAAGAGTGATCGTACAAAATGCATGCTGTTTCTTATTTAGTACTGACCTGAATAAGATATTTCACATAAAAGACGTTTACATGTAGTCCACAAGAGAAAATAATAGCTTAGTTGAATTTATAAAAAATGACCCTGTTCAAAAGTTTACATACGCTTGATTCTTAATACTGTGTTGTTAACCAATGATAACCCACAGCTGTATGTTTTTTTGTTTGTTTGTTTGTTTGTTTAGTGATAGTTGATCATGAGTCCCTTGTTTGTCCTGAACAGTTAAACTGCCCATTGTTCTTCAGGTCCCACAAATTATTTGGTTCGTCAGCATTTTTGTGTATTTGAACCCTTTCCAGCAATGACTGTATGATTTTGAGATCCATCTTTTCACACTGAGGACAACTGAGGGACTCATATGCAAC
>JAHKKF010524961.1:0-23451 GCA_019740295.1 Labeo calbasu | reverse complement strand
GTTTGAAACTGTTTCATGTAAGCATCGCTGACAAATATGCATCACATTAAGTTTGTTAGTTTGTTTATGTTAAAGGGATAGTTGAAAAAATGAAATTCTGATGGCCTTATAACTTTTTGGACCTTGAATGTGGTAGTTACATTTCTGTCTGTGCAGGGTCAGAATGCTCTCAGATTTCATCAGAAGTATCTTAATTTGTGTTATGAAGATTACAGGTTTGGAATGACATGAGGGTGAATAATTAATGACAGAATTTTCATTTTTGGGTGAACTATACCTCTAAAACTGTGCAGTCCAAATATAATTTTAATACATAAATCTTAAATTTAGGTCTTGTTAATACACAGTAAACAAAAACAGAAATGTTAATGTGCGATTTAGGCTCATCGCATCTTTGATTTATTAAAAATTTATTTTGATTAATTTTTAAATTTTTTCTGTTATGAGGTTAAATGACTGTAATTACTAGTTTTCAATTCCCTTAATAGAGGTATTGGTATTGATATTGGCCTTAAACGTACTTGGTATCGGACCCAAAATGATCTGGACAACATACACATGCAAAAGAAGTACTCCTTTTCAGCAGTGATTGATTCACTGTGTTGGGTTTGTTTGTTGGCTCATGCGGTGAGCTTTCCTCAGGTCAGTGTGCTGTGTGCATGCGTGTGTGTGTTTAATTGCTCAGGTTCCAGTCGTCAGACAGCTTGTCCGTGCAGTGAGTGAACTGTCCCAGACATGCCGCGTGAGGTGTTTGTCTGTTGTGCACAGACAATCAATACTCTCCCATTTAAAGAAGTCTAAGGTCAGGCCTCTGCACTGATAATGTGAATTGTTTTGTTAGATAGTCAAAGGTCAGATAATAATTATTTTTTTTCAACCACTTCCCGTCTGGAATTGATCAGTTTCATCTCCTGGTGGGGACGACCACTGCCGTTAGCTAGCTTATCTTAACTTGCTGGACATCTTACTGTAGGCTGTAGTTTTTTGATAAAAAACATTTTCTTGGAGTACATGTACATCTGTTGATGTATTAGTTTGTGAATGTATATGAACGTTTCTTCTGTTGTTAGTCATTTTTACTATGTGAACTTGTTTAATTTTTCTTGCATTTTAAACATCCTTGGAACAAAATTATTATTTTTTTATTTTATTCGCAGTTTTACATAGCTTGAAAAAATGTTCCACAATAAAAAAACTATTTTAATTGAATATTCAGTGAAAATACAGACCTTGTTTTGTCTTGTCTTTGCTAGCTTTAATAAATGATGCCTGAGAGAAAATTTGGTATAAATCATTTTGACAGAGTCAATATTGAAAGCTATAATTATCACATTTAGTAAAATGTAATAATAATCTGTATAATAAATGTTTACTGTTCTAGATTAAAGACTTGACTGAAATAAGTTATGAAAGTTCACTTCCAAAACAAAAATTTACAGATAATTTACTCACACTCATGTCATCCAAGATGTTCATGTCTTTCGTTCTTCAGTCGTGAAGAAATTATGTTTTCTGAGGAAAACATTTCAGGAGTTCTCTCTTTATAGTGGACTCAATGGTGCCCCTGAGTTTAAACTTCTAAAATGCAGTTTAAATGCAGCTTCAAAGGGCTCTAAACAATCCCAGCTTAGGAAAATGGGTCTTATCTAGCGAAACGATCGGTTATTTTTAAAAAAAAAAGACAATTTATATACTTCTTAACCTCAAATGCTCATCTTGTCTAGCTCTGTGTGAATACATAAGTTCTAGCTCGGGGGCACCATAGAAGTCCACTATATGGAGAGTAATCCTGAAATGTTTTCCTCAAAAAACATAATTTCTTTCACGATTGTAGGAAGAAAGGCATGAACATCTTGGATGACAAGGGGGTGAGTAAATTACCTGTATTATCTAAATGATCGGGGTCTTAAATAAGTTTTTGTATTCATATGTGCAGAACAAATTTGGTGTTCTTGTGTTTTGTATATGTGTAAGTAGACCCTACCAAGTTATAGTCTGTTATTATGTGTGTGAAAATAATGGAGGTTAAGAGGTGATGAGGTCTCACTCACCGCAGTCTCAGTGTAAGAGAGGCCTGAGTTACTCTTCATCATTAAACCATTAGTGCAGCAGCGGGATGAGCTCCACACAGGTGGCTCTGCCTCACACTGCTGTTTGTTTATATCCACATAATCAAAGTCAGACAGAAAAACACACAAATAGAGAAAGAACCTTGCTAGTGTTGTGTCTGCTGCTGTCTTACACAGACGATAACAAAAAACATCTAAAAAGACGTATTTTTTTTAAAGTTAAAGTTTGTGGTTAGTGAGGCACCTGCACTGGCAGGATTTTGTATACATACGCATTCATTCACTTACACTGAAGGAAATACATGTATGCAATAAATAAATATATAATTTAATAAGTTCATCTTATTTTAATAAAATAACAATTGACAGGTTTTCAAGTATAAAGTAATAGGTATGTACAGTGTATTTACAGGTATAAAGGTTTCCATCTGTTACTCAAGGTGATTGATGTAATTTGCCTGCATAAGACAAAATCGTCATTATAAATGCTGTTGGTTGTTTTAATTGCTTCAGGCATCATTGGAATGTCTGTTAGATATTTCTTTATGTCTGCTTTAGTTTTCATGCATACCAGCTGTTTGATGCATGTAAAGAATGTCATATATTAATTCTTCTGTGGTGTGTTTGTCCTCCAGTTCCCTCCCAAAATGGCTTTAGGAAGGCAAGCTGCTTCCTTTAACAATCTATAATTGTAATTTGTTTTTCAAACAACAAAAATACCAAGAACTCCATATTTAGCAGCATACAAATATGAAAAGCAATTGGCCTGATCAATAAATCTAGCATTCGGCTTTGTAGATTTTCAAGGGTTAATGAATGGCACTTGTATTGATCTTAATGGGAAATGTTTGTATGATACAGGAATCGTTTAAGGGGTGTTGGCGGGGAACGGCAGCGGTTGCCGTTAGCCTAGCCTCTCCGAGGGGCATAGAAGAATCAAAATTGCATATTGACAAAAGGGCTCGGGTGAGCGAACCCCGGCAGCTTGAAATAAACTCATGCAGCGTAGTCATTACTGCTGGCTACCGTGGTCTCCCTCAACCTTGAGCCAGTCGATAAGCTATTATAACCATGCAAATTGTGGCCAAATCAGAGCCCTGACATATTGGAATTATGGTCTCCCTCAGCCACCACCTTATACATCATTATCAGAGCACTGGCAACAATATGCAATATGCTTACTGTTGTTTCCTCTGTTCTTTTTCATTAGAGCTAAAAGGACTGTAGGAAAATGAAAATAAATGTCTTTGAGGAGCGGAAGGCAGCCGTGGTTCTTTTTCCTCGCAGAGGGCAAGACCGGGTGCCAAGTCTTTTCGGTCAGGGCAGATACCTCAGCGGTTGGAATGATGTAACACGGTGTAAAAACTGTGTAAACACCCCAGTGTCCTTGTCCTTGGGAATGTCAATAGGTACGCATTAGCGTACAGAGAGAGTCGTGGGTCAGGTATGGGCAAAGCGCCACCGATTTGACAGCGTAACCCGCTGCGTGTGAGGGTCGATAGCCTCTGGTCTTCATACATTATCAGAGCCCGGGGTCGTTAGAAATGCCGTCCGTCGGTCTAGAGGTTGTTTGGAGATGACTAACACTGTGCATTGTTTTCAAGAGAATGCAAAAATTGCCTCATTTCCTCAATCATACCTGCTTGGAGCACATTTAAGCGCATTAATCAAAGTTTCCGGATGAGTGATCATTCGTTTGGTATGACTTCCTGTCACAGTTGCCCGGCGCTTGAATGGCTGCTTTGATTTACGAAACCTTCCAGTGTATTAAGTGGATTTAGAGGTGACAGCGCATTGATTTGTTTCCACTGTCAGCTTGCTCTTTTGCGGCACCCAGCAGAGCGCACGGTTCAACCCGCAGCCACGTGGCCTTCGATTCGCCAGGCTCCCGGCATTCTCAAATACCCGAATTTGTTCCACCAAGGTTTCCGATCGCTCGCAGATGGGCAGCGATTAATCAGAGAGGTAACTGTGAAGTAGTTTGCAATTAGACGGCAAAGCTCTGAAGCATGCTAATTGAATCAGAAAATTAGAGCGACTGCGCAGTAATTGGCCAGTTCCCATGCAGCAGGTGCCAGCCCACTCGACTGTGGAACAAGGTATTTAAGTCACATTAGCCAGAGTAAAAATATTCCTTGATATGGAACAGTTAGATTTTCTGCTCGTTTTCACTGACTATGTCACCGTTGGCGAACCAAGCCGCCTCGCGGCGCAATTACGACAAGCACCGCCGCACAGGAAATCGACTTTCCACAATCCGCCTCCTCTCCTGGAAGAAGTGGGAGAGAGAAAAAACAGCATGACAGGAAGTCGCAACTCATTAGCAGTGGCTGCAGCAGCGCGAGCGAGCTTGGATTTACCAGTGTGCCCCTTTTTTTTTTACACCACCTGAGCTGAGAGCGAGGCTAGTCGATGCCATCTGTGTGTTTAGGCTTTCCATACATGCAAGGAACTGGCAGCACAATTGCTTTTTTACCATCAGTTAACTTTTAAAAAGCTTTTAACAGGTGTCTGTCCTCTCAATATGAACTCTATACTGCTGAATCCTTAACTATCAGATCTACATAACAACGCTTCTTGCTTTCTGTGGTTTAGACTCCGATGCATCTTTTATTACCGATACGGCTTGTGAAACTTGAATGGCTCATAGGTGTTGCTTATCTCCCCGTACCTGTGTGTGTGTTTTTGAGTTCAGTCTCTTTCACCACCAGCGCCAGCACCCCCTCAACCTGATGTCGTTGGCAAACTTGAAGAAGTGAGGGGTATTAAAAATTGATCATTTTGCAACAAGTCTTGGTTTGTGCACTACCAAGAAGTGCCTTTGTTATGGTGAAATGACAGAGTGAGCGAGGAAGAGAAAGAGGAGGAAAATCCCCTGGCGGAAGCTGAGCAGAACTTTAAACCCTGCTGGGTGCCAGTCCTGTTTGTGGGAAGAGCCCTGAGTTTGACTTCTGATTCTCTCTCTCTCGCTCGCTCGCCAGTTTCCCGGCCTCCTCAGCATGCAGGGCTTGCTCTCTCCCCCCTCTTTGATATCTTCATCTGCTCTGCCAAAGCAACGGGCTGGCTGGCATGTGAACTCTCGACGAAAGTGGATTATTCTCCCTGCCTCTCACCCAATATGACTTATTTAAAACAAAAAAATTGCCTCACTACATAGAAAGGTTATTACTGATTTAATGGCTTATATGAGGGAATTTAGATATGCATGGGGTGTTTATCAGATCTTACTGAACCTATTGTACAGTTCACAGGGCTCTACGATGAGACCATTTTAGTTGCATTTGCGACTGAAAACTACTGTGTCCGACTATGAAAAAATATTTAGGAGCACCAGTGCGACTGACCCGATCTGCATATTTGTGTTTGTGCTGATGGGAGCTCCACAAGTTTCTACATGTTTTTGCAGTGTTGAGTAATGTATCACAGACATATATCACGAATCCTTTATAAACAGTTGAAAACACTGTGTAATTAAGAGATTCATTGTCCAGTGTAGAGAGCTTTGTTGATTATAATGGAACTTTGTGAGATTGCGATGAACTAAGATGAGTGACAGCTTTTAGTGATTGTTGAGGGAGTTTGTAAATGTGATACTGATTTAATACAACAGTTCAATAAACAAGAAGTTAATATTAAGTGACTTTTGTTTAACTATAACACTGTTGCCTGATTTTTTTCTCTATTTTGTCGTCAAAAATTGTTCGAAACAAGGCACAACTGAGCCCCTGCGCATCTCAATTCAAACACAGAGGTGTTTTGTTTATGAATGAATGTGCATTTTTAAATGAATCGAGTGAGTCAGTGATTCCATTTCCCATTCATAAAGACAGTCACTTGCTTTATTCCTGAATGAATCAACCGTTCGAACGAATCAAATGAATGAATGATTCAATAATTAAATCAGTGACTTGCCACCACCTACTGGCACATTTAGTTTCATTTTAAAAGTATCTTTTCAGTTATTTAAATCATTTAATATTTCTATATTCTAAATTCTATATTTAAAACATTAATCTCAACATGAATTTATGAATTTGATTGCACTCATGCCAGCTCTGAGCCTCATTAAATATATAAAAATATACCTACAAGCCACTTTTGTGTTCTTCTATGCCACCTCTGTAGTACAAATAAATTGTGTTAATGCTGATTTAATTTGATTTGTAACTTATTCTTATTCTACTTGTTCTTATTCTGTTGTTATAATTAGAAATTTTAAAAAGCTTATAAAACATAATTTTTTAAAAATTTGACACAAAAGATGACATACTTTTATAAAGTTTGAAAAATGCCATTACAAAGGTAAAAACATTTCCCTGTAAATCACTTTAAGGAGTCTAATATCACTTCATAATGAGAAGGCTGATTTTTGATCAAATTTTTTTGATTATCGATTAGAAGGTGCTCCCTTAATTTTTTTTAAGTTAGCAACACAAGTGCTCCTAAAAAGAAAAGTAAGCGTAGAGCCCTGGTTCAATATTTAAAGCTGTTGTTTGTGACTGTTGTTGAAAAAGAGGGGGCTCCAAACTCACGCTACTGGCTGAGCTTCAGTGATGCCAGGTTAAGCATTAGTTATTTGTGATTTTACCATTTAATATGAATTAATACGTTCAGCAGGAAAAGTCTTGAATGTGTGGTACTGTTAATCAATGATACAAATACCGCAGCACTTGAAGACAAGGACTATCATGAGATCATTCAATAAGTAATGAGCTGAGAGCTTTATCTCCTGCGGTCTTGTTGGACTATCAATGTGATCAAGGAACGAAAAAAGTTGTGAAGGTCATGTCTGCTCTTTCGCCCTGAAAACCAGGACTGACCCACAGTGCGCCCAAGAAGAACGTTACCTCAGTGATTCAGAAACAAGCCGAACTAGTACCTTACTTTTAGTACAGATAGTAAATGTTGGATATGTTCTCCATATTGTTCAGAAGGTCCATATTTTACCCAGCTTTCATTATTACAACAATTAGACCTTTGTGCTAACTCAGCTTAGTCGATGTTAATGGCTGTAAATGAGTTGGCACCAGAGCAGGAGCATTAGCACGTTTCAAATTAAATTCTCTGTCTCACCAGCCTTGGAACGTTTGCTGGAGATACAAATATGGCAGAACATTGTGTGCTAACTTCATCCGCTCAACAATGCACTGGTGCCACCACGCTGTGTTGGGGCTAATAAAGGATTGTTTAGCATAAAGTAAGGCTTAAGTGGCCTGAGGTTGAGCTGTCTCCGGTTAAGGGGCAATTAAGGCCACGGACCATCTGATAGAGAGAGACCCCTTGCACTGGAAGTGGAGTATATGTTACCTGCGTCACTAATGCAATTAGTCATCATGGTTGACTTGTTACATCAGGTACTGTATTCATGGCAGAAGAGATATCCTGTCCTTAAGTCACACTGTAGGGACAGCAGAGATGTGGGGTAAAGTGTCTGAGCGCAGGTCAAGTTAAGCAGGATGGATGCTTTGCTCTGCATCGATAACACGTAACCCAATTAGCTTTGCTGCACTCACATTTGTGGTGAAATGACTCAATGGAAAGTGATGCCATTGTTGGGGTCAGTGTAAAAATGTACAGGGTTTTGTCTTGCCTGTATGTGAGAGTGCTTATACATGGCTTTTCTGTGTTAACCACTATGTACTTACATAAAAAATTATTTTAATGTACTTACTGTGTTCATATTGTGTTGTAAAACATGTTTGCTGCTATTGAGGTGGGATACAAGTAAGGTTAGGGACAGGTTTGGTGGTATGGGTAGGTTTAAGGGTGGGTTAAGGTGTAAGGGATGGGTCAACAGTGTAATTATAAATGTAATTACAGAAATTATTTATAGATGTAATTACATACAGGTTTTTTTGTTGTTGTTGTTTTTTTTTTAAATATAAGTACAATATAAAAGCATGTGCGTACACAATAAGTGCATTGTATCTAATGGTTAATTTAAGACCTCCTAATATAAAGTGTGACTTAAAATACTAATATTGTCATTTTATAATGTTACTGTTAAAGAAAATTTCTGGCCACATTGTGCAGTCCTACAAACAGGCACAGCAAATGTGGATCTTTAAAACTTGCGCTATGAGACAGAAAAAAAATCTGTAGAAAAATGTAAAAGGTACTGGTAGCTTCCATGAAGTACATTTCCTTTAATTCTAAACAAAACACAGTGTAATGCGTAATTCAAAATATGAGTAACACACCCGTGCAAAATCAGTATGGAAAATTTTATTAGAGTGTATGTTCATAGTTTTTTATCCAAACTCACTCATAATTTACTCTTCTTCTGCACCTACTTTCTTTTTCAGTTGGCATCATCAATCCCTCTTAATTTTGCTTTTTCCTTCTAGTATGTTAAGGCCCAATTTTATATCCATTTTTGATGAATAAAATAAAGTCATGGCCTTGTTTCCATCATACCATGAAAGCAAAATGGGTTCTAACAGCATTTCATGTAGGCTATAGAACTTTTTCTCATTGAATGTCCTCTTTCACCAAGGAAATACATCAGATTACAAAAATGAAAAAGGATTTGAACTGTTTCATGTTGACATTATCATAAAGCATTTTAATTCTTTGTGACACTTCACACTACAGATGACCACACAGATCACAAGTGCCTTTTAACCGTCAGTGTGCTGCTGTAATCCACTGTAAACACATTAAACCAATTCCCGCTGCACAGAGCGGGTGCAAGCTGCTTAGTTTCGTGGCTAAATCTCGGCCACAACCTCACTCATTTCCAAAAAGCCTCCAGCGGTCCGAGTGATTGGCCAGCAGGTGCATCCATGCATCCCAGCTTTTGCCTAATTCCATCTGGAGCTAGAAAACAGGCGACTCCCCGCCCTCATCTCCGGGACAGTAGTCCAGGGTCACGGGCGGTGCCAAAGGTGCGTGTGAGTGACGTGGCACACTGGCTGACCCTGGCTTTTGGCAGGGCCGCAGATTTAATGGGATTAGCTGGCTAACGCAGACTATGTTTCTGTTCCTTGTGCCTGGGCCTTTTTTAGCCCCAACCCTCAGGGTTGTGCCAACGTTCACAGGTCGAGGGCAGGACAATAGAGCAGCCAGATAGGACGGGATGAGCTACGTTACAGTGTGAGGTTGCCAGGGATGCTCTGGGTGGCGTTGAGCGCTCAGGTATGGGCTGCAGTGGCCTGCCAAGTTCTCAGCCTATTGTGACCTGAAGAATATTGAGTCTACTGAATGCAGGAGTTTCTAATTACCATAGATAAGTGGAGCCTAATTGTAACCTTACACACTCTTTACATTGATAGAATGTAATCAATGTACTGCTGGACTCCTTTCTTCACGGCGTTCAGGAACGGTTCCATGTTCCCATGTGTTGCTCAGATTGGCTTTGGTAATTGCTCAGGCAAGCATGTGGTGCAAATCTGCTCTCCGTACAGAATGGTGCAAAGCCACCGTAGACTTTAGTTGAACTCTGTCTCAACTGTCTCTTTTCCTTTCCTCAAAGCCCCGACGTGGCCTCTTAACCTTTCGTCGGGTCCTGGTTCTTTGTCTGGTGCGCCGCATTATAATGTACACCGTTTGTTGAGGATGCCACTGTCCAGGTCCATGACAACAAGCTTGGGTTTGAATGGCACAGGTGTGCTCCGGCTGATCCCAGGTCAGAGCTCGTCGGGCGCTTTTGACAGCCCCTCCGCATGCACTAGTGCACAGGTGCATGCAGCAAACACCTGTGCGCCTGTGGCCCGGGGACACAGACGGGCTAGAGTTCCACTAGCGCAACTGAAATCAGAGAGCAGGCTTGTGGGGATGCGAAGGGCCTCCCTTCTGTTACCTCTTTCTCCCAGCAGGCATGTTATGACCGCCACACACACAGACAGCACTCTTCCTTCATGTAAATATGCACTCGCTCACTCAGACATACATGATCGTATAGCCCGACCATGATTATGTTACCTGGCCGTGTCATCGCGCTCTTTTGTGTACACGTCGATCCACTGTTTCTCCCAGACATCAAATCCTGTTTGTTCTCGCATCCCCCGTCTCTTACGCTTTCTCTCTCTCTGGGAATGCATGCGAAGAGATTTGTCAGCATGAGAACATGACAGATGACGTGGCCCCGTTGGCCAGCCAAAAACAATATTTAAACATTTAAATTAGGTTTATCGTAAGCCTGCTCGCTTTCGCCAAACTGCCGTGAAGACATTCAGACGGAAAGTAGATATTAAGTGGATTTGTGTTCCCCGCGCTAATCGCCCTCTCTCTGTCGTCCTCCTCTGTCTCTTTTCACTTTCAGAAACAGCGGCGTTCCAGCCGCAGGAAGCTGTACTTAGCAAATACGCTCGTGTGCGTTTGAAAGGTCATGAGCGTTTTCAACATTGTACGCTCTCCGTGAAAGTTGGCTCACGCCTTTAACTCCGCATCTCTCCGCCAACACAAAAAGATGACACGTTTATCATCACTCTCTCTTAGTTATTCATGGATCTGTCTCGGTTCCTGCTCGACAGAGAACATGATGGAGATCTCAGAAGTGTAAAGCGGCCTTGTCAGTTTTATTTGCTTCTGCTGCAATCAAGGTGTCAGGTTTCCGGACTTCATACGTGACTAATTTTCAGTCAGGATGAGATTTCAATGATGAATATTTTTCTTCATGGCAGTGTGAGTGGGCGTTTGTTTGAATGGGTCAGTTGGTGTATTAGGGGCATCTTTCCGCTGTTTGCATAGTGTGACAGTTGTCATATCCCTCATCACTGTTGCTGTTTCTGTAGGGTTTAAGGGGCAATCACACTTGACTCTGTGTTACTTTCACTCTGCTTAATAGTATGACTGTCAGTTTAACTTCTTCATTTAGTACATTTGTAAAAAAAAAAAAAGACTGTAGCCCAATGATAAGCTTAAGGTCAGTGATTTGTAAATAAACAATAATATTGTGTGGGATAGATAGATTTTTATTTATTTTATTTAATTATATTATTTTATTACAAAACTTATTAAATACCACATTTTAAATCAATATTTTTTTTTATTTTATTCTATTTTATTTGCATCCCTGATTTATAAGTGTGTTACTGTGAGAGAGGTATATTAAAATTTGGAAAAGTGATATTTTTCTTAGGAGTTGTCTTCTAAATGAAAAATTAAAGATAATGACCTCTTGGTTGAAAAAAAAAAAAATTAAAGGATTTTTATTTTGGAAATTTGCATGAAAACAATGCAATTTAAATTAAAGGGTTACTCCACCCCAAAATGAAAATTTTGTCATTAATCACTTTACCCCCATGTTGTTCCAACCAGTAAAAGCTTTGTTCGTCTTTGGAACACAAATTAAAATTTGTTCAAATCAAAACGTAAATAAACATAGAAAACATATCCGCGTGGCGCAGCTGACACAAAACAGCATATGCTGTTTGCGTTCAGGGGATACACTCTATAATGGCACTAAGGTGATGCAGAGGAGATGAATTGTTGAATGAAGTCGTTGTTTTTGTTTTCTTTGCGTACTAAGAGTATTCTTGTAGCTTCGTAAAATGACGGTTGAACCCCTGATGTCACATTGATTATTTTACCGATCTCCTTGCAGTGTTTCTGGATGTTGATCGTGTTAATTACATTTCGTAAAGAGCTGTCAGAATGATTCAAAAATATCTTAATTCGTGTTCCAAAGGCGAACGAAGCTTTTACGGGTTTGGAACGACGTAAGGGTAAGTGATTAATGTAGAGTAACCCTTTAATAAGAGACCTATTGTTTTAGTTTCACAGATAACTGGAGTAGATTTTTAACATAAATGTATTACTGTTTGTTCAAAACAGATGCTCTGAAGCATTATATTATTTTTCCTGTTTGTTGCAAGGGCCTGAAATAATTGCACCTGCTTGAAGTCTAGTGCGAGCGTCCTTTTAGTTCCCTCACTTTAGAAGAGCATCCACACACACACACACACACACACAAAGCACTCTCCCTTGTTAAACCATCATCTTACCCCAAATCTAAAAACACTCTCTCTCCTCCATCAGTACCATCATCACCTCCATTAAGGAGACAGGAGAAATCAATATCTCACCATCAGGCTCAAATGTTAACAAACTTTTTATTTACCATTTACCTTCGGCACACAATCCATTTATCTGTCTCTCTCCAGTTTATGATGGAGAGCATCAAATACACTCTATAGATCAACAAGGTGATTAAATAGGTTCATTCAAACACACCTGTCCTTATTCACCACGGAGCTGAGTGATGTCCCAAACGCTCACCAAATTGCTGTTTACTCTAACAACCGATAGTGGAAAAAGCCATTAACTGAAGATCCCTTTTCCAGCCATTGCACCACAACTGCCTTCTGTAAGGGTTATTCACTGAGTGCATTTATCATTTAATAAAAAAAAGGCAATAATCGAAGCTTACAGAATACCTTAACAGATTCTGGGCTTAAAAATCGTAGGCGGCTTTTTATCTCTTGGCTTAGTTACAGTGTGATTCACCATAACGATGCAAAACCTTCAGAAGAGTATGACAAATAAACTCTCAAACTTGCTGAGAAGGACCGTTATACCATCAGCTCACATTACTCTTTGTGCCCCTGAAATAGCGATGCAACACCACAAGAAGACACACTGATATAGAGGGGATTCCCTCTGGATTGCCCGCATCTTTAAAATCACTCTTCTCTCCTTGAGTCTTATAGACTCGCTCGCTCACACTCAGGGAAGAGGAAGCGCTCGCACAGGATAGAAAATACACAAGCCGAGCGACAGGAGAGAGATTACCGGTCTCCTCAGAGACAGTGAGCAATATATGTGCGAGCACACGCAGTTTGTGAGAAGAGAGCAGTTGGAATTAATGCATGGAAAAGTGAGAAAAGAACACAGGTGGAGAAGATGCGTGATGAAGGATGCATGAGATTGAGAGGTGTCATTGAAAACGGATAGCGTAGCCGTCTTTCTACATGATGTTATTGTCAGTGAAAATATAAACCGCTGATCTTTGCTTTATGAGGCATGATAAACCACTGTCAAAACCAAGCAGCTGGAGGTATTGAGGGATTCTTACATTCCTGGTTTAGTTTTGCTCCCCAAGGCGAGACATTTGACCACAAACCATTAATCTGCCCCTTGATACACACGGCAGCGATGATCACTCTCTTACCGCTGTGGTCGGGAATACAAAAGGAAAGTTGTTCTGTATGTGGGTGGTTTGTTGCGGTCATAACCTGACATTCTGGACCTGGATTGTATGGGGTTTTTTTGTAAGTTTTGGAGGCATACAAAAACATGTTTAAGAACTATTATTGGAGCTTGTCTTTTTGGTTTGTGGGTCCATAGTAGATCCAAAATGAGCAATTTGCCACATTTGCACTTGGAAAGAAACTTTGGCAATATTTCTAAATGTAGATAAGAAGTTATTGCAAATTGATGGCGTTCCATTAACCAATGGTGTAATTTTTTCCTCTCACAATAAGTCATGGCAACGGATTTTGGTGGGATTTTGACAGATTTTGGCTGTGTTTAATCAAAGGAGGCATATGCGTCTATCTTTACAGAAGCAGTGCAGAGAGCCACTTCTAATGTGAGCACAGCGGCTGGTATAAACACAAGCGTTGACTAGAGTGGCCGTGATTAGCTTCAGTGGCTGTGTCAGAGCCGTAACACCCTGCCGTAACGTGTGCAGTGTAAATGGTCTAAGCATTATTGGCAGAGACAGCTTCTTAAGTGTATCTTGGAGGTTATAGTACATTGAAGAATGATCATAGGACTTTTTACATTTGCTTTTAAACAAATGGTGTGAGTTAGATTGATTCAAATGCACTTAACTTTGCTAAGTTTAAAATTTGTTAAATTAAAACCAAAGCAAATATAGTTGTTTTGCTTTTGACCAAACTGTGTCGTTTTGAAACTTACAAATTTAAAGATTATCCAGTTCTGTTTGTTGGAAATGTGTTTTAAAATTGAAATGCGTAAATCTTTTAAAAAAATCTTCCAATTTGTAAACAGTAAACTTCTGATGATGACACACAAATGACGATGCCCAAAAGTTTTATTTAGAGCAAATTTATAGGATTAGTTCCTGATAATTTACTCACCCCCATGTCATCCAAGATGTTCATGTTTTTCTTTCTTCAGGTTTTTGAGGAAAACATTCCAGGGTTTTTCCTCCATATAGTGGATTCAGTGGTACCCAACGAGTTGAAGGTCCATATTACATTTCACTGCAGCTTCATGATCCCAGCCGAGGAATAAGGGATTTATTTGTCGTTTTATCATTCATCTGTCAAAAAAAAAAAAAAAAATGTAAAAGTGATATACTTTTTAACCACAAATGCTTGTCTTGCACTAGGTGTATGATGTGCGTCCTCATCTTTATGCATTGCCTATTTAGGTTGGAAAGGCCACACGCAGTTAGTTTTTAATCCGTGTACTTCCGTTCAAAAATGTAGTGTAGGGCGAAAAACTCTCTTTGCACATTTGCTTTGTGAACACTGGGTCAGTAGTTCCGTCTACGTCATGCATGCATGATTACGTAATGCGTGAGGTCGAGCTAGTGCAAGATGAGCATTTGTGGTTAAAAAGTATATACATTCATAGAAAAAGACTGATTGTTTTGCTAGATAAGACCCTTATTTCTCAGCTGGGATTGTGTAGAGCCCTTTGAAGCTGCATTGAAACTGCAGTTTTGACCTTTAACCCAGTTTACTTTATGGAGAATCCTGGAAGTTTTTCCTCAGAAACCTTAATTTCTTTTCAACTGAAGATAGACAGACATGAACATCTTGGATGACATGGGGGTAAGTAAATTACCAGGAAATTTTAGTTCTGAAAGTGAACTAATCCTTTAAGTCTCTTTTGAATCTGGGATTTTTTTGAATAGACAAAGCCTAGGTAAGATGCAAGCATGGCCCAAAATTGTATAATTATTTAAAAATCAATATGTTTATCTAAAACAATTTTTTTTCCCAAATGTCACTAAATATTATCAGCATATATGCTAAAGCCTTGTCTGCGTAGTTGGCCATGAGTGCACCCACGATGCCTATTGAAGCTCTACTGTAGTTAAGCACCTTTTGAACATATACATTCAAATTTATTGCACACGAGGAGAGCGAGCGCTCTGAAGTATCATAACGCTTTAGCACATCAAGCCGACGTAGGCGTGGAGGGTTTAAAGTTACCGAGACCTTAGAGGTCAGCAACTGAAGACGTAGAGTGAAACAAGGCTTTGAAACATGCCATCAGCCCAATAACGAGAGACGCACGGTAGTAAAACTCAAAGCGATCGGGGGCGTATTTTAGACGGATTGATGGATGCGGCTGTTGTCAGCGGTGGGGAGGGAATTAACGAGGCACTTTAGCTGCGGGTAGAAAAGCAGCAGTGTTTGGGGGGGCCAGAATTGCCCCAGTAGTTTTTGCCTAAAGAGAGGGGCATAACCAGCCATAAAACATGAAATCATATCACTTAAGCCGACGAGTACAGATAAAGCTGTGTTTGAACTCGCAGGCATTAATTATACACTGTAAACAGAACGGTGGGAGACTTTTTACTTGTTTGAATTATGACAGAGGGTTAGCGTCTCCCTCTCTCTCTGTCTCCATTCATCTCTCTCTGCATTAATGTTCCACTTCTCTTCATTAACTTTTAAAGCTTGTTTTTCTTTCTGTCTAATTTATCACATGATACTGTATTAACATACCCAGAGGACCTTGTTTCTACTAAAGGATTTCTTTGAACAGAAACAGGAACATTATGAAGGTTAAGCACTCAATGTTCTTGTTTGCCGTTTTCACCATGAAGAGAATATGAAGCAACTACATAATATTTTAGAAGAAAACAAGGAAAAAAGAAACTGTCTCAATACTAGGCTGTTGTGGGTGGGTGCCAGGGTGTTGCTATGTGGTTTTATGAGTGGTTTTAGCACATTGTTTTGTGCTTGTTTACTGGGCCAAGTCAAAAGAGCCTATGCTAATATGTCAATGATATTATGGTCTCTAATGGTGATGAGAATCATAAAGAATGTAGTGTTTCTGGTGGTAAACATAATTCCTCTTAATGATTCTGGTTTCATATAAATTATTATAATTTAAAATAAGTGGAAAAAATATCTGGAAATGTTTCGTTAAATACATTTTTACAGAAAAAACAATTCAATACCTGGTCCTAATTACAACTATTACAGAAGGTTCAAATGCTCACCGATGCTCCAGAGGCAAATACAATGCATTAAGAGCCGGGGGTGAAAAGTTTTTGAGGTTGAAGATCAGGGTACATTTTACTTCTGTAGCTTCTGAAGGGCAGTACTACATGAAAATACAATATGATATTTATGTACACGTCATTCACACTTCATCTTCTTCAAAAGTTTACACCCCTGGCTCTTAATGCATTGTGTTTCCTTCTGAAGTATTAGTGATCATTTGAACCTTCTGTAATAGTTGCATATGAGTCCCTCAGTTGTCCGCAGTGTGAAAAGATGAGATTGTTGGAAAGGGTTCAAATACACAAAAATGCTGAAACATCAAAGAATTTGTGGGAACTGTAGGATTTTTCTGAAGAAAAGCGGGCAGTTTAACTGTTCAGGACAAACAAGGGACTCATGAAAAACTATCACAAAATAAGAAAACTGTGGATCATTCAGGAAACAATACAGTATTAAAAATCAAGTGTATGTAAAATTTTGAATGGGGTCAACTATTATTAAAAAAAAACTATTAAAGAAAAAAAATATAAGTAATATTGTAAATGTTTTTTCTTTTGGTCAGTTTAATGCGTCCTTGCCGATTAAAAGTATGAGTTTATTTCACCAAAAATAAAAGTATTGAACATTAGGTATTATGCACAAAAAAGGGTAAGTTAGATTAATTTGCTCTGACTGATTCATGAGTGTTTTTGATTTTCTAAAAAGAAACAACAGCAGGAAAAATTGTATCATCAGAGGAAGAATGCATCTCTAAAAATCATAAACAGAACCAATTGTCATAAGTCATATTTTTCAGATATTTTTTAAAAGGTGAAGCCGTGGGATGTTATACACAGAAGTTTTATATTTCAGGGTTCGGTGTTCAGATATGAACAGCAATTGTCTTGAAGTATCAAGCAGCGTTAATTGTATTTGTTGTTGCGCTGGCATTTGTAAAGGAATGTGCTCTCTCAATCTCTCCCTCTCTGACACTTACAGTCACACATCTTCTCAGACAATGTTATCGGTGACTCACATTCCATATATGTCAGAACAGATATAGCAGGGCCGCCTGTGGCAGGAGTTTACATCATCTGATCAATGTAACATACTGCGGGGTTAAAGTTTACTCTTCTTAAAGGACTCTTACCCTTCTGACAAGTGAGAACGTATTGATTATTTTATTCTATTTGCCGTTCCCCACACTCACTCTCACCTCTGCTGTCAATAGAGCGCCATTGAGAGAGTCAGAGCGGCTTTCTGACCCCTGCTGTACTTGCACACCCACACCAAACACACAATCCTCAAACACTCATCCCGGCTCGCTCCTGCATCCCTAACACACTTTTGATTAATAGTGTGTCGCTACAGGGTCACGGTGCATCTGAACATTTTATTTGACATGGGCTACGTGTTGAGCGTCAGCTGCTCTGTCAGATAAGGGTCTATAGATTTGGTCAAGGTGGGGTTTTTTTTTCCTGCTTGCCCCCAGCAGGTACAGATCAAGCCTCATTTGGAGGTCAGTGTGACCATGTAGGCGCTGAGTGCATCTAAAGTCTTTGCTCAACTTGTCACCTACCCATCCAAGGGTTCGTCTGAATGTTTTGTTGACGTCTGTATAAGTTGATTCGCATTGAGTGTGGAGAGAGCACCGGGAGGGAAGTGGATGTAGCCCTCTACACTCGTCTCTGCAGAGAGATAGAGATAATTATTCGGTCTCTGACTCACATGGCATGAAAAATGCATAATGCCGGGGTTTGAGACAGCTTATCAGGGAGTTAACTCTTCCCACGCTTTGTGTATGCAAAAGCGGAGATGCTTTTAGATGCCTGCCATTGTTTGTGTTTGTTTGTTTGTGGAGTTTTGTTTGGGTGGGTTGTTTGTGCTGAACTTTTGGCCCCTCTCATGCTGTTTGAGTAAGTTTCGATCACAACATTAGATTGGAAACAAAACACTTAAACTTTTTTTAATGTTTACTGCTTTTTACAGCTTTTCTCTAATGAATCATCGCCTGGGTGTAAATGTGCTGGGTGTTCTTTTTTTTTTTTTTTTTTTGTATAGAGTGCACTCACTTAATGCCTATCAGTTTGCCATAAAGTGATTATAGGAAGAAACATTANAAAACACTTAAACTTTTTTTAATGTTTACTGCTTTTTACAGCTTTTCTCTAATGAATCATCGCCTGGGTGTAAATGTGCTGGGTGTTCTTTTTTTTTTGTTTTTGTATAGAGTGCACTCACTTAATGCCTATCAGTTTGCCATAAAGTGATTATAGGAAGAAACATTATGTGTGTGTGTGTATATATATATATATATATATATATACCGTTCACAAGTTTGGAATAATTAATTTTTTCAGTGTTTTTGAAAGTCTCTCATGTTCACAAAGGCTATGTTTGTTTATTATAAACACAGTAAAAACAATAATATTGTGAAATTTATTATTACAATTTAAAATGATTGTTTTCTGTTTTAATATATTTTAAAATGTAATTTGTAAAGCTGAATTTTAGCAGCCATTACTCTAGTCTTCAGGGTCACATGATTCTTTGGAAATCATTCTGATATCAGAATTAGACATTTCTTAAAATGTGTGGGGTTTTTTGTTGTTTTTTTTATAGACTCAGCAAAGATGCCATTAATTTGATTTGAGTCAAGAAATTTATGATGTTACAAAAGATTTCGGTAACAATTTACTTAAGGCCTTTATGTAAAAATGCATTATAAAGGGTTATTAAAGGGTATAATGCATTATAGTTATTCATAATATGCATTGTAATACATTATGTCTTGTCGTAAATAATTATTACTAAATTTAAAAGGCATAGTGTAACAATGAATTGAAGTGATATAATGTATCAACTGTGGTTATTATTATGGCATTACAAGGCATAATTAATGCATTGAAACTACTTTTATAAAGCATTATACATAAAGGCTTTAAATGTTACCAGTATTTCTATTTCAAATTAGTGCTGTTTTTTGATCTTTCTGTTTATTAAAAAATAATAAAAAAAAAAAAATTCCTGTGAAGAATGTCTAAAAAAATATAAAAAATAAATAAATAAATAAATAAGAAGAAATAATGTGTATATGTATATATTATTCTTTGTTATCCTTTTATTATTTCAACAAAGATTTTATTTCTGTTTCTACATACACTACCAAAAAGTTTGTTTTTGAACAGTAAGATTTTAATGTTTTTTAAAGGAGACTCTTCTGCTCACCAAGCCTACATTTATTTGATCCAAAGTACAGCAAAAACAATAAAACCGTTTTCTATATATATTTTTAAAATGTAATTTATTCCTGTGATTTCGAAGCTGAATTTTTAGCATCATAACTCCAGTCACATGATCCTTCAGAAATCATTCTAATATTCTGATTTGCTGCTTAAAAAAGTTCAGAGTTCAATAGAAAAACAGCATTTTTTATTTGAAATAGAAGTCTGATGATGAAGACATTATAAATGTCTTTTGATCAATTCAAAGCATCCTTAAATAAAAGTATTAATTTCTGTAATTGCTTCCAGCCCCCCCTTCTATTCATCAAAGAATCCTGAAAAAAATCTACTCAACTGTTTTAAATGTTGATGATGATGTTTTTTGAAATAAATGTTTTTTGAACAGCAAATCAGCATATTCAAATGACTTCTGAAGGATCATGTGACAACGAAAACTGGGTAACACTTTATTTTACGGTTTCTTAACTAGTTGCTTATTAGCATTTACATTAGTAGAATAATTGCCATTTATTAGTACTAATTAAGCACATATTAATGCCTTATTCTATAAGGCATTCTTATTCTTATTCATATGAAAAGCAGTTATTTTAACTAGCAAAAATATTTCACAATATTGTTGCTTTTGTTAAATAAATGCAGGCTTGGTGAGCAGAAGAGACTTCTTTAAAAAACATTAAAAGCCTATTGACTGGTAGTGTATTTAATATCTTGCTTTTTATCTCTAATCTTCAGTGTGTTTTTTCCCTTTGTGTTTCTCTGGTTCTATTTGCTGAGTAAGGTCATATTTACTGAGTGAAGTGATATAGTTTTCTGTAGTGTTTTCTGTCTCTCTCTTCTATCTTTTGACAGAAGCCAGCCTCTTCTCTCTCACTTGTGGTTCTCTATATGAGTGGACTCTGAGTTTAGGGTCAGACTGGGGTCAGAGACCAAACTGTCTGTCTTATTTACAGTATGCAGATAACTAAGCTATTAATTTGTCTCTCAAAATAAATGTTAATCTTGTAACACCGTTATTGAATCCCTCAAACATCACAATATTAATGTTATTTTTCTATCCTAACTATGCAGTAATTGCATTTTAATATTTCTGCATTTAGCATGGCTTTCCGTGATCCTACCAGAACAGACCTGTTACCCATTTTTGGTTTGTGATTCACCACTGCTCTGTTTTTCAGACAAACAGAGGAAATGCATTTTAAACATTGTCTGTCTTCCATGTGGCGCTTCACTGTCAGAGAAGCCTCCTGCGTGGCTCCTGTACGGGCCTCTTGACGCAGGACCTGCGCATACAGGAGGTTGTTAGGAAGTTCTTCTCAATTAGCATCCCTTTTCGTCGCCGTGAACTGACCTTAAGCTGACTGTTGTGTTTTCCTTGTTCCTTCAGTCAATGTAAACATTAATGTCCTCTTCATTTGAAGCCCTGCCACTGAGCCAAGTGTAATAACATTGTTCATGGGATTGATGTGAAAGACGTGTGTTCTGTGTGGGTGTGTTGTGAAGGAGGGGAACGTGGCGACTGTAACAACATGTTCTAGCTGTTTCCTCTTATGTGTTAAACCACAAAATCCTCTTTGAAAACAAGAGCACAGAATGGAATTTGGCTTGGATGTTATTGTCTTGTGTTTAGAGATCATTCAGGATGGTCAACTAATTATTTTATTTTATTTTATGTTATTTAATTTTATTTTATCATTTGTTTTTAATTTTTAATTATTTATTTTTAGTAATTTAGTTATTTTGCGTATATTGATACCATATTAGTAATTGGCCATTATGGGAGATTTTGTGATATTTTACTTGATCTATTTTAGTTTATATTGTATGTTTTTTTTTTCTGTGCATACTTTCACATTTAGATTACCTTTGCCATAATGAGGTTAAAGAGGTTAGTAAAAACTAACCATTTAATAACACTCATAAATGTTATTTTTAACAAATCCAAATGAATATGCATTTTTCAGACTCTACATTATAATTATATGATGCCTAAATGTGTCTGTTTTATATGATGTGATGGCTAAATTAACCATTTATAATATATGGTTTTATTTGAATAGTTATGTAATATTTTGTTATTAAATTTGTTATTGTTATTAAAGAAGTTTAACATCGGAAATTCATTGGGTATTCGCTATTGGTTATGAAATCATATTCAGCTGAAATAACTTTTAAAATTAATGGAACAATGGTTCATTCTCAACACGTCAACCAGCACCACAGTGAGGTATTTCAAAGATTTCAATGAAATGTATACATGAGCGATATCACGCGAGTAGCTATGTGATATGGCTGTATATCAGCTGTGATTCATCTGTAAATGTACTAAATTAGTATTATTTATAAAATTATGCACAAAAACAGTATTATTTAAAAAATTCTAGTGGATTTGAGTGTCCACCATGACTCTCACTGTGAGAAATATCGCAAGCGGAGTGATACAAACAGTGAAATGGTTGGAGCTCCAATGTCACTAGAATATCGCACTCCTCTCAGCCAATCGGATTCGACGACCAGACAGAACTGTTGTGCAAAAATTCTAGTATTCACTCCCCACTCACTCACAGTCACTCACTCATATCCATCGCATCAGTATACATCATGTCTTCACAAACACACACACACACACACACTCTGTCAGGGGTCATCCCCTGCTCATGCTGAGTGTGTGTGAACCCTATTAGCACATTCCCAGATAGTGGCCAGGGTACTCTTATCTCTCTCCACCCATTAATTACACTTTGTTCCCCTAAGTGATCTATTTCTGCTCCTCCCCGCCCCCGCGGCCCACTCTAGGACTATCTCCTACACCTCCACACAGGCACACAACACACACATACACACACGCACCAGATAAGAGTGCTAATGTGAGGCAAGCAAGGTCAGCCTGCCTTCCTCGCTGATGTGAAGTGTGGGTCCCGTGCATTAGCCGCTAGCCTGTCTGCCACCCGCTTTGCATGGGGCCGCTCTGAAGATGCCCCCGTAATTACAGATGACAGCACAGCGAGAGGCTGATCGCCCTCCTTTGCCTCCACTCGGGCTGGAGGAGACAGCCTTCTGAAAGCTCCACCTGGAAAGTGTGTCATGGAGCACTCTTGCGATGCTAAACACATGTGAATGCTGTGTACTTATAGGTTTGATGCAAGTAATCCAACTTCAGATCACACTTCCAAGTCCAGTGTGTTGGTGAACGACACCAACTGCAAATTATGCCAACTAGCCAGCGAGGGGTGCTTCACCGACTGCATCTGTATTGCTACTAGACATTTTAGTAATGACTTTAAAGACTATAAATAAGTAGTTTTTCTTACAAATGTAATTCTCGTGCCAACTAAATAATTTGGCAGTTTATTCAATGAATATGTGGTTAGTCTTTTCCATTCCCTCTCCTTTTCATTGTTATAATATTTAGACTTATTTTATTAGGGGTTCAAGCGTGCAGCGCTGAAACCGTATTGTAATTGTTAGAATGGCCAAGGATCAGCAATCTCCGTGTAAAACTGATCGTGCAGACCAAACAGTGTCGTAGAGACTTGAAACTTGGAAGAATTGGTGGTACTCACACCATCACCGTCACCAAGGCTTGCCCCAGTTAGCCTAACGGGGGTGCTACAGCAATCAAAAGTATACCATTTTCAGGTATTTCGGGGGGAAAAAACTACTTTTGAGAACTAGTCCTAAGTTTTTCGCCTGACTGGAGCCAAACCAACTTTCGACTCTCTGTCGCAAAAGGACGCCAAAACGTTCGAAAGGGGCGGAGCCACTTTTAGTAAACTGCCTATAACTCCTGAACAGAATGAGATATCTCTGCCAAACTCTGCAAATCTCAAAAAAGCATGGCCGCCATTGGCCGATGAAGTTTGAGCACCCATTAGACAAGGTTAACGTAGGCCGATCAGAACGAAACTCGGTGGGCCTGTTTGACTCACGGCCCCAAAGGTCTGTAAGAAATTTGAAAGAAGTTGGCCACTGGGGGACGGTATCGCATTTTTCAAGGGCATTAAC
>JAHKKF010524960.1:0-12167 GCA_019740295.1 Labeo calbasu | reverse complement strand
TTCTTCAAATAATAGTTTTGAATATTATTATAATATAATTCTAGAGTATTATTTGATCAAAAACACTGTATAAACAGTAATACTGTGAAATATTATTTAATTTAGTATTTAAAAATTATTTAAAATACCTGTTTTCTGTTTTAATATTTAAAAATGTAATTTATTCCTGTGATAGAAAGCTGAATTTTCAGCATCATTACTCCAGTCTTCAGTGTCACATGATCCTTAAGAAATCATTTTAATATGCTGATTTGCTGCTCAAGAAACATTTTTTTTTTTTGTGGAAACTGTGGTACATTTTTTAAAAAATAGAAAATAATTGATTTGAAATATACATTTTTATGTAAAAATGTAAAAGCCTTTACTGTCACTTTTGATCAATTTATTGCCTCCTTGCTGATTAAAAGAATTAATTTCTTCTTTAGAAAAAGTCTTACTGACCCCAAACGTATATACTATTTTAAATGTATGTAGTCAAAATAGTATAGAATTTTAATATTGGCCATTTATATATTATCAGCCATAACATGAAAAACAACAACTTGCTTGTCAATATCTGCTATTACCTTAATATTCCATATATCCATTCTTCAATAGTTTTGAGTATTGTTATTAAAATGTAATGTTATATTAATAACAAGCTACAAACTTACAGATTGTGAATTGGTTTTGCACCTTAACATAACACTTTTTTTCCTTCCTCATTTCTTCCAAAGGCTCGGCTTCAGCGCACACCCTCCAGCACATCAGAGGACTCTCTAAAGCTCCAGAGCAGCAGCTCCATAGAGCGAGAGATCTGGGAGGGCGACTTATCGTCCAGCCCCAGGAAGAACTCTCTGTCCAGGATGGACTCCAAACAGAAGGGCCGCAGCCTCTTCTCCCTGGGCGGCAAAACTCAGAGCTTAGAAGGACAAAACCAGATCCCCACACGACTGCTTCAGCTGGCTTCATCCAAGGAGAAGAAAGATAAAAAGAAGAAGAAGAGCAAGAGCCAGCCTCCTCAGGATGCAGGTAAACACAGTGAACAAACACACGCACACATACACACACACACACTAATTCAATAGAGATAATAATAAAGAATTGATTCAATTAGCCTGCAAACCACAACCGCCGTATCCGTTCTGACTGGAATTGGTAACAAGTTATCTGTTCCAGAACATCACACATTTCTAGCAGGATTTGCACACATTGTATCCACCTTATTTTTCAATGTGGGAGTGAGCTGTTTTTTGCTAATGTGTTAGATTTCCGCTTCATAAGCTGCTGTAGGAAAATAACGAGAAGAATAACGAAGTGCGGTAAACTGTAAAATTGTTTGCACTACAAACCACTGTGTTCATAATTAAAGGAGAAGTTCACTTCCAGAACAAAAATTTACAGATAATTTACTCACCTCCTTGTCATCCAAGATGTTCATGTATTTCTTTCTTCAGTCGATAAGAAATTGTGTTTCTTGGAAAAACATTTCAGGAATCATCTCCATATAGTGGACTTAAATGGTGCTCCCAAGTTTGAACTTAATGCAGTTTAAATGGTTCTAAACGATCCAAGCCAAAGAAGAAGGAGCTTATCTAGCGAAACGATTGGTCTTATTCGAAACAAACTGACAATTTATATACTTTTTAACCTCAAACCCTCGTGTTGTCTATGTCTGCGTAAACTGTTTTTTTCTGGGTCAATCCAGTTAAAGTAGGTCAAAAAACTCCCATCTCGTTTTCTTGCCCAACTTCAAAATCGTCCTACATCGCTGCAAAAGTACCGACCCAGTGTTTACAAAGTGAACATGCAAAGAAGATCAAACGCCCTTTGCCAAAAAAATACCCTAACAACCCTCTACATTGCGAGTAAATTACTCGCATATGCGACTAAACGATATCTAATATTAGCCACTTGCTAAAAAATTCTCAGATTTTACTCGTCAGTGTGTGAGTTGGACGCTAAGTATAAGTTTAGCACAAATATATTTTCACTCGCCAAACACTGACTGAGCGCTTCAGAGTTTCATTCTCTGTCAAGCGATCTGTTATTTTTCAATGGATGCGCAGCGTACCTGTATTTGACGTACCGTACACTGTAGTGTGAAGGTGCACGACTCGCCGTCGCTTTGCCTCACACACACAGAGAGAGAGCGAGATACTACCATGCTGAACTGACACGCTACATGTAAATGATATTCTTTGTCGTATTTTCCTGTCAAAATAACGGAGTTTTGGAATTCTTCAGCTTTTAAGAACTGCCGGTTTCTTCGGTAGTAGGCGGAGCTAATGCGCAAACGACAATCTCATTGGTTGGTGCTCACCTATTATCGTCCCTGTTTTGATTTCAGCAAATCAGTTCAAGCGAACGCAGAAACGTTATTAATATTCATGAACCTAGCAGCTCATTAATCCTTAGTGCGTTTTATATTGTTCTTAATAGTAGAACTTGTATGATAATAATAAAATAATAATAACTTATTATTATTATTATTATTATTATTATTATTATTATTATTATTATTATTATTATTATTATTATTATCAGTTTTATTGTTAGTTTTTTCCTTTTTTTTTCACAGAAACACTGAATGATCAAAAAAGCACCACCACCAGTCCTAAGTTCAGTTAAAGTGAATAATATGCATTCATGCATATATAGTATATCAGTCTGGCGAGTAAACTAAAAAATGTATTAGCCAATGGCGATTTATTTGCCATGGTGTCTGTAGAGGGTTACTGTATTGACCCAGATTACACAGAGTACTCATGCGCATCACAGAGACAAGACAAGACAAGCATTTGAGGTTAAAAAGTATAGAAATTATCAAATTGTTTCGAAATGACTGATTGTTTCGCTAGATAAGACCCTTCTCGGCTGGGATCGTTTGTAGCTGCATTTAAACTATTCAAGTTGGAAGTTCAAATTTGGGGCACCATTGAAGTCCACTATATGGAGAACATTCCTGAAATGTTTTCCTCAAAAATATATAATTTCTTATTGACTGAAGAAAGAAAGACATGAACATCTTGGGTGAGTAAGTTACCTGTACATTTTTCTTCTGGAAGTGAACTTCTCCTCTAAGATAACTCATTAAAATAATATGGCAAGACACACCAGTTTGCAATATCAAGCAGCAAAACGAGCTGTTTTGAACAGCTAAAAATAGCTGGACACGGATGAGACCTGGAAGCCAGACATTAAATTTACAGATCTCCGCACCCGCTCTTACTGAAAAAAATAAGGTGGATAGATGTTTGCTAATCCGAGTTGTGTGTTTTATATCAATCTCTCTGTCTGTATTAATTGTGGTTCAGTGTAGATGAATCTTCTCCTCAACTCTTGCTTTTTTTTTATCTCCAGCATCACATCTGCTGCCCCTGACAGAGCCTTCAATGGACGGAGAGATCTTCTTCTGCTGATTTACCCATCATCCCTTCTGTCCACATCATTTCCTCCCATGGACTGTATTAAATCATGTAGGAAGTCACCCAAAGTGCCCTCTTCACATTTCGGCAATCTTTCTACAACATAATAAGTCTCACAAAACATGTCCATGTCGTGTTACACCCCAAAATCAAAAGAAAAATGAGAAATTATATTTTGTTTTTATTTTTTGTGACATTTTAATGACAATTTAGCCCCCAAAGTCTCATTACCGTAATGTATAAATAGTAGTAATATATTATTTCAATTGTAAAGTATTTATATACTACGGTAAAGGTTTTATTGCATTTAAATAGTATTTTATTACAGCAGTTTTTGCTGTAATAAAGTGTGCTCCATCACAGTAATTAAGAAGAATAATTAATTACTTTTCCAAAAAAAATAATAGATTCATCCAGACAGCATATCGCTTCACATTAAAGTCTTAATTTTGCACTTGCTTTCGAATGTTTATCAGACAAATCCCATCTTTCAATGTTATTAAAATGTACATTGTATATTAATTTCAATTACTGCATTCATTTACAAGTGAGTAGTGCCATCAAAATGTTTAAAAATGGGGTTTTCTGCTCCCCCTGTTGGCCAACTTTTTTGTGCTGAAAAACAATTTCGACTTATTGTGCACAAGTTTAAAATTTAATCACAGTTTTAACATTTAAACGGATTCGGTGAGAGAGGTGGTTTTATTTTCCCCATTTTAGGTTTTTGAAAGAGTCCCATCTTTGAAATGCCACCGAGCACTTTAACAACATTCACACGTTACCGTTGCCCCGAAAATGACAATCAATTTTTCATTAGCATTCCAAAGATAAAGCCCTAAGGACAGTTTTTGGGGGCCATTGTATAACAAACCATGGCATTTTATGCGAGTTAGAGATTCTCTAATCCTTCTGCATTGAATACTTCTTGATTTTAGCAGGGCGGATGAGCTGTAAATACTGTATGAACTGTAGGGATATTTAAAGCAACCTGCTGGACAGGTAGAAGACGTAAACATCCACACGGGATAGTGTACCTCACCTATACATCCACCCTTATGGATCAAAAGCACCACATCATATCTAAATATCAATAATAATACATTTAACCCTTTTTTTGCACTCAAAGTGTCCACCCATTTCATCACGCATGAATATTCACCTTACAATCCTACAGGATTTTGTTCAGCTAGACGTTCTGTTTGCCTGATTTTGTTAGGAGTTCGATAAAGTCCCATTTGTGCAGGTTTGCGTTGCAGTTTTCACCTGCGCTGATTTGATTCTACCAAGAGGGGGCAGCAGAGAAGCGTTTTATATTTGAAGGCTCCTCTGTGGATTTACATAACCTCTCAGTGATGTCAGAGGAGACACAGTGATGCAGTGCAGGATTTATTATTTCTTCACATGCACAAAGGGAATCATTGGTTCTTCATTTAAGGAAAACGGTGCCTATGGCCTTACAGAACTGTCAGAGACACTTTTGTCCTCAGGAACAAACAGGGAAAAGTCAATCCAGGCGGTGTACTGTTGCCGCGACTCATGCGTAAACATAAACTGAAGTTGCTTAGCCTTAAAAAAATGATGGTGTGCACTAATATATAACCCAGCATTTTCTCAGGAGTATAGGTTTGTTTTTTTTCATCTTTGTTTTGAAAGTAAGGTTTCATTTGTACATTGAGGTACAAGTTTTCTTGCTTAAAAAAGGAAGAATTAATATTATGTAAATATTTTGTGTAACATGTTTAAATGTAAAATTCTGAAAATGTTGATTTAATTTTGTAAAATGTGTTTTGTGAGAGGTAAAGGCTTTATTTATCATTGATCCCCTTGTCTTGAAGAAGACACAATATTCCTCACATTAAAAGCTGTTGCAATTTTTTTTTGGCTTGCATTGTTTTCCTTGTTTTTAATCTGTTGATTGAATAGCAGGTTATTGTACATTTCATTCAAATTCACCGGACAAATAGATCAAGGTTACCTTTTTCTTTTAAAAAAAGATTAAAGCATTTATTTAAAGAACTGCCACTGTATAAAGACTCGCATATAAGCAGAACCTTTGATCTGTCGTGTCCGTGCAGTCTGCAGCATGACTCCACTAACCTCTCTTGATGGCCAGAGATTAGGTATGAGGTGGGTCATCATCATCATCTTAAATATACTAGGAGAAAAAGNTTACCTTTTTCTTTTAAAAAAAGATTAAAGCATTTATTTAAAGAACTGCCACTGTATAAAGACTCGCATATAAGCAGAACCTTTGATCTGTCGTGTCCATGCAGTCTGCAGCATGACTCCACTAACCTCTCTTGATGGCCAGAGATTAGGTATGAGGTGGGTCATCATCATCATCTTAAATATACTAGGAGAAAAAGTTTAAACTATATTTCACAAAAGAAATCACATAAATTATACGATTGAGAGGATGCAAGGATGAATTTGGGTTTGAGAAGGTTTGAGCAGATGCTGCCATTTTTGCAAACTTCTGACCAGTTTAAAATAACGTCAGGGCAACACACATCAGACAAATACAAACACAAGACACAAAAGGAAAGCACTACGATTTGTTTCAAGCAATATTTAAGCAATATTATTTGCTCCAGAGGGTTATTTAATGTCATTTTATTAAAAAAAAGGCTGCATTTGAAGCTAAATGAATGTGTAACAATGGCAGAATCAAAAATATGAGATCCAATTTCAGACCAAATTTGTCTGAATATGGAACAATCAACCTCAACAGTTTCATAATGACATCATCATCCAGGAAGTGACTTTATTTTGGAGGGAAAACAAACAGTCTTGCTGGACTGGAACGATGTTAAACATTTCCTGTCTCTGATGTTTCTATTCAAATTAACATATCTTAATAACATTAAACCTGCGTACATATTTATATTTAATCATATTGAAAAAGTTTCAATTTAGTCGATCTTTTTTCTCCGTTTAACACGGAACAGGAAAGCACCCAAATGGAAGTTGATATCCATCATGGCGCTGCTCCTCGGTTACTCAGGAAAAAGGTGGATAAGCAGCGTATTTGTGGTAAGAGCTGGTTTGTATCAGTCTAAAACAATTTGATACTTCTTGGTAACATTTTAGAAGTTATTGTGATATCAGTATTTTATAGTGATGAGGGCTTTCGAATCACTCCTTCGTAAGGCTTCGACACTTTTGTAAATCAATTGTTTCGAAACACGTGATTTCAGTAAAGGAGGCTTCATTACCTCATAACTGGTTCGAAACGTTTCGAAATTTCGTTGAGGGGCGATCTGTGTGAACCTGTGAATCATTGAGATTCAAGCAGCGAACCAATTGAATCATGTCTGTGTACTCCGTGCCAGTGTCTGGACCCAGTCAACTAGTGATGGGTCGTTCTTGAACGATTCGTTCATTTTGAACAAATCTTTAATGTGACTCGCGACGAACGAGTCGTCTCGGGGAGTGATTCGTTCAGTCGCGCATGCGCAACATCCTATTAGGTTCTGTACTGGAATTAGTTCACCTGTTTCGAGTCTTCGTTCATTTTGTGGGGCTGTCACGTGATGAACGAACGACTCGAACCCGAAGACTCGAGAGATGAACTAATCAATTCTTTTTCAGGCTCACACTGCATTGGTTAAGCTTATTGGGCTGTCACGTACGTGACGAACGAACGACTCAAAACCCGAAAACTTGTCAGATAAGAGGTGAGGTGAGCTAATCATAGACTAAAGATCCAGGTAAACAATGAATTAATCTTTTCTGTTTCTTATAGCATTATAGTTTTGTATTGTTTGTAGTGTGATCAACGTATGTGTAAGCAGTAGATGTGTTAGGGACGTAACACGTAACATTTTATTTATATTTTGCTAAAATGAACGAAATGACTCGAAAAAAGATTCGCTCATTTTGCTGAACGAGACTCAAAGGTCCGAGTCGGAAAATGATCCGAACTTCCCTTCACTACAATCAACTTGAGTCCGCCGTAACTTACCGACACTGCCGCATCCATCCAAGCCGGAATCGGCCCGTTGAGCAGCACGCCAGACTTAGCCTGTTCATTAACTTGTAATGTTCATTAATATTTAATTTAAAATTGATTTTAATTATATAGATTAGAATACATAAATAACATGACTTATCAAATCTATAAACATCTCATTATTATGAAAGCAATTTAAAAGTCCATTAAAGGACTCAAGTTGATCAAGCTGGCACGAGTAAAATTTATTTATACATCAATTTATCTACAAAACCTTGTAATTACAGCAAACAACAGCAGTTTTAAGTGTAGATAAAATGTTTAACACATTTTGCAAAATTCATTTACTTGAATGAATGAGGAATTTATATACACTTGGACTGTAACATTTAATAAATAAAGGTTAAAACAAAAAAAAATGTAAAAGGTATTTTGAAAAACACATTGGTAAATGTGACAGACTGAATTGCAATTCGGCCCTACAAATGGCGGCCGCACCGCTGTGAGATGTCACATGAAACCCATGAATAGCTGTGTGATTAGCGCACTGACATATAGCACAACTGCGCTTCAGGCCAACTTGGGTTCGAATCCCAACCCAGGGTCCTTGCTGATCCTGCACCCCCGCTTTCCACCCAACACTTTCCTGTCGGTCTCCACTGTCCTATCATACAAAAGGGGCCAAAAGCTCTGACCATTTCTTAATTCATGCTCACTGTGGATCATTTTCCATTGCTTTGGTACAAAATACATTTAAAGACTACATCCTTCGAACATGAATTCACTCAGACACAACAGCTACCATACTCTTTCAAAAAAGTAAAACCAATTTTACATAATAAAACAATACACAACTCAGTAAGACAGAGGTCTGCTACAATTCTACAGTGAAACAATATCTAAACAATATCTAAAAAATGAAATGCTATCAGAACAATGTAGCTAAACAACTGTAGTGTATGTTTTTATTTTTATTTTTTATTTATTTCCACTTTATTTTTCCTATAGGAGCGGGTGCGGCCATTTGTAAATTTTATGTGTGAGGCTTCTGGTCTCATCCAGCTATTTTTAGCTGTACAAGACAGCTCATTTTGCTGCTTGATATTGCAAACTGGTCGCAGAAAAACACTGGTAACAAGTGGGCAAAATTCACGGAATAAGACAAAAATAAAAAATAAAAATAAATAAAAAATTGGTGCCTTTTGATGCCAGAATCGGAACACAAATAATTTTTAGAGAATACTGTCGTCAAAGGCACCATTTAAAGTTAAACTCAGACTATGGATAAAAACTGCTATGATTACTGTACTTTTAAAGCATAAATTTGATTTAAACAATATGTCTACGTAATATTAACAATATGCTGTTCATAGGAGACATATTGTATTAGCCCTACAGTTACAGCATGTGATGACATAATATTTAAGCCCATTACTATTAACATTTTACATAACATTTATTTTATCCCACAATTCTCACTTTTTTTCTCGCAAATGCAAGTTTACATCTGCTAGTTCAGGCTTTAAAACTTTTTTAATGATTTAACCCAACAATTGTGATTTTGTCAATTTTTAGGGGGAAAAAAGTCAGAGCCGAGTGGAAAAGAGAGAATGATGAGTTGTTTTTTCCTATCAGAATAATGTCAGAATTTTTACCTTATTTTATTCTTTTATTCCATAGACTGCTACTTGAAAATTGTCATTTTCTGCAACCAGATAAGCTCCGCCGACAAAAAAACATCATCACTGTTTGCAAACACTGAATTGGTCTATTATTTTAATATGTTATCTTATTATGAACACAGTGGTTTGTAGTGCTAACAGTTTTACTGTTTACTGTTTGTTATTCTTCCCTACAAGTGGCTAATAAACCCGAGGTTTTGTACATTTACAGAAAACGGCTTACTTCCATCTTGAAAAATAATACAGCAGAAAAATTTAGGCAGCGCCCGAAAGCTCTAAAATGCTGCCTTCGGAGGCAGCATTCCAAGGCAGGAAGGCTTCAAGGCATGCCCGAATACAAATTCGATTTCACTTCCCGTCTCCGGAGGTACCTTGTTCTGATTGAATTCTGGAGGCAGCATAGCTGTATCCTTCGCTGCCTTAGATATCCCACAATTCTGTACGTTCCATTCCTTGACGGTTGAGCTAAAAAAAATAAAGATGCCATCGGAAAGTTGCGCTTGGTGGTCAGTTTGTGTGTAAATGTATATTTCTGACTAACTTTTTGCACTTTTGATGTTATTTCCAGCGAGAAATCAATATTATAGTATCTAAATATTTGTTTGGTTATCATCAAAATTCGTTAAATTTTGTTGTAGATCATTACACCGTTACGCTGCCTCAGAAGCCTGTCCGAAATCAGTTTCATAAGGTGCCTTTGTGAAAAAACGCTGCCTGCGAAGTCATTGACTAATAAGGCAGTGAGGCAGCAAGTCAGCTGTCTAGGCTTTCGGACGCAGCCTTAGTAATATAGCCCCGCCCCTTTTCAGCAGAGCGTGAAGGTAAGTTCATATGAATTTATGAATGAGCCGCTCGTTTTAAAATCTTCCCGGTCTACTGACATTTGTTATGATATTCGTTTTAAACATTGCAACGCAGATAACTGCGCGCTTGTTCCTCTGACGCGTAAGGTCTACAGTGACTAATAAATTGTAGAGAGCTGTCATTCTTGTTTTGTAAAGAATTTTTTATAAAAGAAACCGTGTATAATGTTTCTGTTGGTGGTGTTTTTATGTCGCTGTTTCATAACAGTGTTTGTTTAGTGACAAATCTTAAAAATGACTTGATTTTAAACTTGTATGAAGTGTTTTGGTAGTTTTAGTGCATTTTGGATGTGAAATGTACTGCTGTGCCAAGCTGAATGTTGGAGACTGCGTGAAGAGTTTTGTAAAATGACCATAGTGTTGAGAAATGTGTCCTTGCTATTGTAAAAAAAAAACTGTAATAAGGCAGCATTTCGAAAGCACCCATCACTAACCTTAGCTCTATTTCTAACCTGTTCATTTTTTCACTGACCAGAGCATATTTTTGAAAATATGTATCCTTTAGAAATACTTACTTACATGACAGCAAATGCATATTCAAGCATATTTTAAGGTGTTGCGTAACAGGATTGAGTCTTATCTGTGAGCTGATGATGAACTGTGATTAGCACTGACATTCATATGATTAATGCATTGAAGGTGTGTAAATGCTGTGTCCTGTGTTTCCCTACAGCCATTAGCTCCATGGCAGTGATGCGGCTTGCCAACTGTTGGTTGCAATGCTGTGAAACCTGTTGCTAAGGTAACAGTCCAAGTAGATTGCAGGGAAGAGAGTGAGTGCATGCATGCAGGGATCACTGAATGTCATCAAGATTTATTGAATGAGTGATTTTTAGATGTTTGCTACAACCCGCTAAGAGTTGGGTTAAAGGCAACAAGCTTTTTCTGTATTTTTACAACTGGCTTAGTCATGTGTAAATTTTAGCTAGATTGCTTCAATTATCTCTGGGATTCTGCTGGATTTGGGGGTCTTAGAAAACATTGAAAATTGGTCAGTAAATAATAGTAGCACTGCTCTTCTTTATTATTAAGAATACACTGTTAATGAGGTGTGACTCAGAGCTCAAGTCAACAGAAGTGGCATTTGCAAACCATATTGCTTTTGTATTGTGATGTAGTTTTGAGTGAAACATATGTTTTAATAATAGCATTTTTACACGTTTTTTCCCTTCAAACAGTAATTTCATTGTTTTCATTGCTGCTATATATAAGGATCACTTCTGATTAGGCTGTAATTTTAAGTGTTTTTTTTACAAAAAAATGTAAATTATCATTTAACTGTGTGTGCACCAATATTCAAAAGGTACACTTCCAGTCAAAAGTTTTTGAACAGTAAAATTTTAATGGGTTTTTTTTTTTTTTTTTAAAGGAGAAGTCCACTTCCAGAACAAATAATTTACTCGGCTCTTGTCACCCAGGATGTTAGAAGAAATTAAGAAATTATGTTTTTTGAGTTTATATAATGATTTTTGTTTATATAATGGACTTCATTGGTGCCCCGAATTTGAACTTCCAAAATGTAGTTTAAATGCAGCTTCAAAGGGCTCTAAACGATCCCAGCCGAGGAAGAAGGCTCTTATCTAGCGAAACGATCTGTCATTTTTTTCAGAAAATAAAAATTTGTATACTTTTTAAGCACAAAAGCTCATGTAGCACAGGCTCTGGGATGCTCGTTCACGTACTACTGAATCACGTCGAAAGGTCATGCCGAACATAGGCGGAAGCACAGACCCAGTGTTTAGTTAGCGAACGTGCTGTATACAAACAAAAAGGTACAACGATGTTGGCCGATTCTGAAGTTGTAGGAGAAAATAAATTTTTTTCCACATACTCTACCTTTTTGAGCTGGAGTACACAGACGAAGATGTGATTCATAGTAGTGATGGGAAGTTTGGATAATTTTACCGAATTGGACCTTTGAGTCTTGTTCAGCAGAATGAATTAATTTTTTTTTGAGTCATTTCGTTCATTTTGACCAAATCAGCATCACGTGACAGCCCCATAAGATGACCGAACGACTCGAAAAACCCGAAGACTCGAACAGGTGAACTAATTCCAGTACAGAACCTAATAGGATGTTGCGCATACGCGACTGAACGAATCACTCCCCGAGACAACTCATTCTTCCCGAGTCACATTAAAGATTTGTTCAAAATGAGCGAATCGTTCAAGAACGACTCATGGACGCGCATCCCAGAACCTGTGCTACATGAGCTTTTGTGCTTAAGAAGTATACAAATTTTTATTTTTCGAAAACAATGGC
>JAHKKF010524959.1:0-15688 GCA_019740295.1 Labeo calbasu | reverse complement strand
CCCGTTTACCAAGAAATTTTAGAGCACTTCATGCTTCCTTCTGCTGACCAGCTTTTTAAAGATGCTGATTTCATTTTCCAGTAGGATTTGGCACCTGCCCACACTGCCAAAAGCAGCAAAAGTTGGTTAAATGACCATGTTGTTGGTGTGCTTGACTGGCCAGCAAACTCACCAGACCAGAACCCCATAGTGAATTTATGGGGTACTGTCAAGAGGAAAATGAGAAACAAAAGACCAAAAAATGCAGATGAGTTGAAGGCCACTGTCAAAGAAACCTGGGCTTCCATATCACCTCAGCAGTGCCACAGACTGATCACCTCCATGCCACGCTGAACTGAAGCAGTAATTAAAGCAAAAGGAGCCCCTACCAAGTATTGAGTACATATACAGTAAATTAACATACTTTCCAGAAGGCCGACAATTAACTAAAAATGTTTTTTTATTGGTCTTATGAAGTATTCTAATTTGTTGAGATAGTGAATTGGTGGGTTTTTTGTTAAATGTGAGCCAAAATCCTCACAATTAAAAGAACCAAAGACTTAAACTACTTCAGCCTGTGTGTACTGAATTAATTTAATACACAAGTTTCACAATTTGAGTTGAATTACTAAAATAAATGAACTTTTCCACGACATTCTAATTTATTGAGATGCACCTGTACTTTAATGTCATTTCTACTGAATTTTGTCTTTAAATACGTTTATGCAATATTATATTATCTGCTAATTTTTTTTTAATTAAATATATAATTTTAGGATTTGAAGCACACTACAAGTGCACATTCAATGCAATTATGAATGCAGTTTTACAAGTACAAGTTCTCATTCAATAAGTTTTGGAAATTTCCTCTGAACTGACATTGGTGATTTCATTGGTTGTTTTTTTTTATGTTTAGTGGTTGTTTTCCTTGAGGAACCATTTGCATTTGCAATCTTTTTTTTGCTTTGTCTTTCCTCAGGATTTAATCAGTCGACTGCACTGTCCCGTTCCACTGTGACACGAAGAAGACGACCTCTTAGCTTTGTGTCCACCACTCGCTGCACTACAGAGCAGGATGTCTTCAGAGAGCAGGACGACTGTGAGGATGATAGTTTGCAGCAGTAAAACTCTCACAATGCTAACTATCTGAAACAAAACAGATCATATATAATGAAGAAGCTAATGTTTTTCTTGATCTTTAATAGATAAAAGCATTTGATGTACTGTGAAACACACTTTAACTTCCAGAACTTCCTCTTTAGTTAAAAAGAAAGTTAACTGAAACTAATCTGCAAACACGTCTAGCTCTATACTTCTCCAATTTAATTTCACACTTATTTACATAGACGTTTTACATGCACAGTAACAAGAAACAGGCTGTTAAAAGAGAGAGATGGAGGAAATGGTGTTTAGGTGCAGAAATCTTTAGTAATATTAGAAGTAGACATCTAACACTTTGTTTCTGCGCTCTAGTGATAGGGACCCAAAAGGAGGAGATGCTAAACAAACTACAAGATTTGTCTGCTGCTGAATGTGTGCGTGTGTTGCGTGAAATGCCCCTTAGTGTCTCTGAGAAGCGCCAGATCAGGTGACTTTCAGTCAGCATTAGTATGTTTTTTTTAAATTATATTACCTGAGATTCATTTGTTCTTTGTATCAAAATGGTTAATTTATTTGTGTCTTTTCTAAACGTGTCTTTTCAGAGCTCTGGTCTTCTGTTGCGAGACTGTACAGCCTCTCTCTGTTAACAGAGCCGTGTGCTGCCATCAGTTTAAAAATGGGTTCTTAAAGGTGAATGTCTTCTTGCACAGTAACATTAAGGCCTGGTTTCACAGACAGGGTTTAGATTAAACCAGGATTAGGCCATAGTATGACTTATAGTATGGCTGATAAACAAAATCCTATTGGTGTGCATCTTGAGACAAAACAATGGCACTGACATATTTTCAGATAAATCAATGGAAGTTTCTTTCAGTTGAAATAGCTCAGACATGCATTTTAGTCTGGGACGTGGCTTAAAGGAGAAGTTCACTTCCAAAACAAAAATTTAAAGATAATTTGCTCACCCCCTTGTCATCCAAGACGTTCATGTCTTTCTTTCATCAATCGTAAATAAATTATGTTTATTTTAAGGATAACATTTTAGGAATTATCTCCATATAGTGGACTTCTATGGTGTCCGCAAGTTTGAACTTCCAAAATGCAGTTTAAATGCAGCTTCAAAGGGCTCCCAGCTGAAGAAAAAGGGTCTTATCTAGTGAAATGATCAGTTATTTTCTAAAAAATATACAATTGATGTACTTTTTAACCTCAAATGCTCATCTTGTCTATCTCTGCGTGAACTTTGTAGGGTAGGTCGAAAAACTACCATCTTATTTTCTGCTCCAACTTCAAAATCATCCTACATCGCCGCAGAGGTACCGACCCAGTGTTTACAAAGTGAACATGCAAAGGATATCCTTTGCAAAAAAAAGGTAAAACAGCGATGTAGGATGATTTTGAAGTTGGAGAAGAAAATGAGATGGGAATTTTTCGACATACCCTAACTGCCTTGAACCGGAATACACAGAGTACATGCAAAGCTAGACAAGACAAGCATTTGAGGTTCAAAAGTATATAAATTCGAATTTTTTTAGAAAATAACCAATCGTTTCACTTGATAGGACACTTCTTCCTCGACTGGGATCGTTTAGAGCTCTTTGAAGCTGCATTTACTGCGTTTTGGGAGTTTAAATTCGTGGGCACCATAGAAGTCCACTATATGGAGAAAAATCCTGAAATATTTTCCTCAAGAAACATAATTTCTTTACGGCTGAAGACAGAAAGACATGAACATCTTGGATGACAAGGGATGAGTACATTATCTGTAAAGTTTGGTTCTGGAAGTGAACTTCTCCTTTAAGCCTTGTCTTTAAAACTGGGGGAAAGTGTTCAAAAAGCGCTTGTTTTTCAACAAAGTATCAGTAAAAGTAGTTGCTTAACTATCAAACAATGCTCCTCGGATCAAAGTATTATTTATTATATGTTCTGTTTAATAATTATGTTACACAAGGTTACCAAAATCTGGGACATATGTGATTACAGTTTTAAACCTTAACCTGTTTTGCTCCATTTTTTCAATAATAGATATTTAATAAACAGAAAAATGAAACAAATTTATACGTTTTATAAATTTTATATAACAGTTATAAATTCTAATAAAATAAAATAAAAAACGCAGTGTCTGTTTACACTAAGTGCAAATAGCCTGTCTTGTTGGCAGAGGCTATTTACATTCACTCCGCCCACCAACGTGTGATTGGAGTAGTCACTACAAAAGACAGCTCCACTGCTGTAGATGGCAAAGTAAGTGTTGTAGGCTTTTTGACACGATCGACCCGAGTTCGAATCTGAACTATTTCCCCTTTTTCAAATTTCATATAGCGTCGGAAAGGCTTTCATTTTCAATAAAATCAAATAGTTGAAAATAAAGTATTAGGTAGGGTTATAATATGTGTAGGGAGGGCTTTTATTGTCCCTATAGAGTGGCATCCATTTAATAATTTGAATTAAAATGATAATTTACACTCAATACGGTATTATTGCATACTGTTTTATAATGTACTACAATACCACTATTTGTACTTAGTGTAAATAGCATCTATTGCTAAGGAAATATGCTATTTACACTTAGTGCAAATAGCTGCTGTTGCCAAAAAGAAAAAAAAAAAAAAAAAAAGATTTAGTAACAGGATTGCAGATTTAGATTTTAAATTAAAAAACAAAAACAAAACAGCGAAAAAAACGCAATAAGGATATATGTTTTGCTTCCCACCACGCTGTAGCAAAGCCCCCCAAAATGTACTTTTATATGAGTTTTATATGCAATCAAAATTCAAAATGATTGATTTTTCAAAATCAATATCAAATCAATGGGTTTTTTCTACAATCCTTTTTCAGTTTTCACTTAAGAAGGCTGATTTTATTACTTCATTACTTTCATTTTTTAATATAATTTTTGGTATTTGTTTACCAGTGGGTGCAGGACACTATAGTTCATTTATGTTAGTGAGGATAGCAAAATAAAGTAAACTGTGACATATTATACCCTAAAATTCTTCATACAGTGGACTACCAGTAAAACAAATTTGGGACTAAAAATGATTCAGACACTTTGACCTGACCATGTTTTGCTTAAGAGTTTTTTGTTAAATTGCTAATGTGACCTTTTTACTCCACAGATTAAACATTGTTTGGTAATAGTTAATCTAAATTGGTATTATCGAATTGTGTACTTTAATTTAACAGCTAACAGCATATCTTTCTATCAAAGTTATCTAACATTATCAAGATGAATGTTCTGACTCATGTTCTGACTGAGTTCTTTTCATATTTTATTACCATTTTCTGAACTATAGCTAATTAACTGTGATCATGTGAAAAATGTTGAAGGTGTCTGAATAAATTTTGTTTTGACTATACAAATTAGCATTGAAATTGGTATTTTTTAAAAATTTTATATGTAGATTTCCATAGTTTAATGACAACAACAGTTAACCCGTATGTACTCGTGTTTTGATGCATAGGTTTTGTGTGGTTACGGTGAAGTCTCCCAGCAGAAATCCATACAGCTCTGGCAGGGAGTGCTTAAAAACATCAGCGCTCACTTCGGCACCGGGGTTCTGTCCTATTTCATCTTCCTCAGAAGACTGTTACATTACAACATTCTCCTCTTCCTCATCACAGGCCTTTTCCTGGTTCTACCACAAATCTCAAATCCTCCACCTTCAAAAAACAATCCTGCAGACTCAGATGTCTTCTGGATACTTACTGGCAAGGTAAGGAGGATTTACACATATATTTCCAAAAGTCAGTGCTTTATATTTGAATTTCCAGACCCTGGAAATGCAAGATGGCCCACATTTATATTACTCAGATTGGGTTTTTTGTTCCTCAACAGGGCATTCTCACAGACTCTGTGATGTTTTATGGCCACTATACCAATGAAAGCTGCAAAGCTGAAATGAAAACTTTTCCAGAAAATTACAACATACCACTGGCGTATATTTTTACTATCGGAGTAGGCATGTTTATCACATGTGTGATGCTTGTTTACAGGTTTGTCTGTTTTTTCTTATATATTGTGTTAAATACATTTCACATCATTAGCTTGACCTGGGATTAAACCAGATTTTGTTTTTCATTTCAGTATGTCTAAATCAGACGGAAAAAGTTTCCGTGTATTCAAGACTAGCGGTAACCTAGCTTTAAAGGTTTTCTGCTCTTGGGATTTTAAAGTCAGCAAGAAACGGTCCGTTAAACTGCAGTCGGTGAACATCTGCACTCAGCTAAAGGTTTGTGTCAATATGACTGTTCATGTTAAAATTAACTCATGCTCCAGAGGACCAACTAATTGCACTGAAGCACAAGCATTTTGAAACATGTGACCGTGGACCACAAAACCAGTCATAAGGTTCAATTTTTTTAAATTAAGACTTATACATCAGCTGAAAGCTGAATAAGATTTCCGTTAATGTATGGTTTGTTAGGATAGGACACGATATTTGAAAATCTGGAATCTGATGGTGCAAAAAAAATCTAAATATTGAGAAAATCACCTTTAAAGTTGTGCAAATGAAGTTCTTAGCAATGCATATTACTAATCAATAATTCAGTTTTGATATATTTACAGTGGGAAATCTTCATGGAACATGATCTTTACCTAATATCCTAATGATTGTTGGCATAAAAGAAAAATTGATCATTTTGACCTATACATTGTATTCTTGGCTATTGCTACAAATATACCTGTGCTACTTAAGACTGGTTTTGTGGTCCAGGCTCAGGATGTTTAATATATGTGCGCACAATGAAGTCATATAAAATGTTTTGATTGATGTCAACATGGTGATATGAACAAAAAAAATTGCAGAAGGTATGTAATAGAAATGGTCAAGGTTTAAATAGCATACGAAACTAACATGACGTTACAGCCATATCTGCAGGCTGGAAATCCCCAGAAAAGAAGATGAAAGGGAGGAGAAACTCAAATAGTACAAAGGACGGAAATTATACTTCATTTGTTCAAGTGATTTGAACACTCAAAAACAAAGGTCACTAAGTATTTGTGCAAGAGCCATTCGTGCTCACTGTCAGTTGACTGATGTAAGCACTGTACTGTACAACGCCCAGCTATACCGTTCTCAAGCCAGGCTCCCACAGGCTGGTCAACCACTTTAACCACACAGAAACCAACCTGAGTGTTGTAAAATCCAGCAGCAAACTTATGCTGGTTTTAGTTAGAGAAATTAACATTGCTAAGAAACTGTATATAAATTTAATGCAGAACAAATTAATCAGTGCAGAACAAATGAACACTTTAGCCACTATACTGTAAAAAATAAAAAACACAATTTGTTGAGTCAGCTTAAAATAATTTGTTACCCTGCTGCCTTAAAATTGTAAGTTCAGTCAACTAAAATAAGTTTAGTCAGCTTGACATGTTAAGTTGTACTAAGTAACAACTTAGATATTTGTGTTTGCTAAACTTAACAGATGGGTAAGTAACCCAGCTGCCTTAAAATCTTAAGTTGATTCAACTCAGATATCTAAGTTGTCACTTACTATAATTTAACATATCAAGTTGAATAAACTTTTTTTTTGAGTTGACTGAACTTAAAATTATAAGGGTTACAAATTATTTTAAGTTGACTCAACAAATTGTTTTTTTTACAGTGTACTTTTACTTATCATCACATAATTAGTAGATAATAGCAGCCTTATGGTTATGATACATTGTTAAAAGTTACTACTAGTGCTGGCAAACGATTAATTGCATACAAAATAAAAGTTTGAGTTTGACTAATGTATGTGTCTCTAATGTGTGTAATCATTATGTGTATATATAAATACAAATGAATGGATATATGTAATAGAAATATGTTATTTATGTACAAAATATTTTTTATTTACACTGCCCTCCAAAAATTTGGAAACACCCTAGAAAAGTGGGGTTTTGGACAGAATTGGCATGAATCCTTTTGAATTAGTGATAATTTTGCATTGATAAGGGACAACACAGACTCTGAAAACATTTTATTGCATAAACAGTTTATACATAGAAAAAACGTCAATTTTCGATTCATCAAAATATCCACCATTAGCAGCTATTACAGCTCTGCGTAATCTGGGCCTAAATTCATTGTATTCTAAACGTAATTGGCAATCAATTGTTAAAGCTATTAAGGTGTGCTGACCCAAAAATCTTTTAAAAACCTGGGCCAAGTTTAAACCAGTAACTAGGCATCAAAGCTGGCAAAGGGGCATGTATGACTTTGAGATGTATATATTGCCATTATTATGTAATTAAAATTAAAATGATTATTGCTGATCTTCAGTGATAATGTCAAGTTACTTTTATGTATTTGCGCCAAAAAATGATAAGGGTTTATGCTGATATCATCCAAAACCACACTTTGCCAGGGGTGTTTCCAAACTTTTGGAGGGCAGTGTATATATAATAGAAATTCTATAAAAATTATAATAAATACATAAACTGGTAAACATTTCTTAAATATATATGTGAATGTGCTTGTATTGATATATACACACAGCACACACACATATATTAGGCAAACTCATATTTTTATTTTGCATTAATCACGATTAATCGTTTGCCAGCCCTAGATACTACATTTTATCATTCTTTTGCTACAATGTTTACAATAGAAAATTTTAAGGAAATTTTCAGGATCTTACTCTTGTTTTCTGGCTTTCCTCTAATCATATTCATTTTATTTCTTACACATTGTACTACATCCTACTAAAGGAGTTATTACACTCTTAAAAACTGATGTACAAATGGCCAAATTTTGACAGTAACCCACTGTTTTCCATTAATACAGTAATATACCATAGAAAACAGTGCATAATAATGGAAAGAGGAACACAAGAACTACAACTTGTCACGGTTGTGTCAGATAGAGACAAACGAAGATGAAATATAGTAAACAGTCTTTAATGTAATCCAAAAACCAGGGTAAACAGGAACAGCAGGACGACACACACCAAACTTACAACAAGGTCTGACGACAAACACTGAACTGAATACAACTTATAAAGGGGTGCAAACGATACATGGACAGGTGTGGGTAATTAACCAATAAAGACTTAACAAGAAACGGAACAGGAAAACCATATAAGGACACTAGGGAGAAACCAACATAACAGTCCAACGGGGGTGTGACAAGGGCAAAACCAACACAGAACGGTGCAAGGGGTCTGACACAACTGACTTCCAGCCACAGCCTAGATGTAATCAATTGTAATAAAAGAAGACAATAAATCTCTCAAGATCTTAGCAAAGGATGATTCAACAACTCCACAAACAGCATTACCAGCTTCACTTAGTACTAACCAGTTTGACAGTTCGACTGAAGTTTTTAATGAGGAGAAACAGAGGTTTTAGATGTTGATGTTTTATTGTTTCGTTTGATGTTACCATTATGGAGATCAGTGTTTGCTTTAGTTAGGCTCTTGACCCTTGACTTTTAAAACATTCTTTTTTTTTTTTTTTGTAGTTGTTGTTGCTCCTGTCTCTTTAGTTTTGTTTTCTCTTTGAAACAACAGCCCAGGCAAGTGTTGCCACATTGTAGAACAACTGATTAGTGCCAAAAAAAAAAAAAAAAACATGTTCGTTGAGTTTTGTCTGATCAGTGTCTTTCCTCTGTTGGTGTTAGTCATGCTTTTTTTTTTTCTATTGAACATGTTGAATGTGCATTTGTCAGGTCTTGGACGTTCTGAGAAGTATTGTATTCGGTCAGCTGTCAGATTATTGTCCCAAAAATTTGGCTATTCCTACTTGTTACATTCCCATTCAGATTACTAGGGGCAAAAGGGCAGTAACGTTTCAAAAAGGAAAGGTTTGAAGCGGCAGAGAAGAAAGTTTGAACCGTTCTCAGTTCCAGCACTCAATACAGTAAGATGCAAGTACATTTATTTACTATAAACAAATGATGACATATATACATTGCAAAAAGATCTCCAAGCGAACAATTTCAACATAAAAGAAGCATTTCTTAAGGAGCGGGCAAAGCCAAAATAACAAACAAAAGTTTGCTACTTGCCAGAAGGAAATCTAGCTAACCTGTAAAGAAAATAAAACAACAGACATAATTCTTATCTAGCAAAAACAGGAGAAAATGAGAACAAAAGAAAATGGCAACCAATTCCCTACTGCTTCAACACTATAAAAAGAAAAAAGACTCAAAGCTGTGCACTACAGCCAAATCACATTTAAGTTTGGTTTTAAATTAAAGCTTAACACATAAAACTGCTTACTACAGCCACAACATCAATATTAAGCTTAGAGCAACTCTGGGACTGGCAACGTCTTGGGAGAAAGAACCTCTCACTGGCTTACTTTCTTGATCTTCTTAAATACTGGTTCCCCTTGATATTGACGGGGAGCAGCTGGAAGGTCCTGTCACCTAGATTAGGACAGGAAAGCCATTGGGTCCACTGGCAGCACATCATGAATGACATAAACCATGACAATAAAACACAAATTCATACGTCCTGGTACGTAACACTTCTAAAGGAGTTTGTAATACTTGAGTCATTACTAGTAAGTTACGATGCTATTAATTTCATAAAAAAATATGCATTCATTATGAAACCGTATAACGTTTCCAGGGGTGTGTTTATAGTTTTGGTGGCTCTAAGCAAGCCTCTCGGTTCCCCTCAGTTGAAAGTGCATTGGGGGAGGTATGAACAAACTTTTCAGTTTGTTAATCAGTTTCTTGTTAATAGTAGAATGTTAATATGTGACCCTGGACCACTAAGCCAGTCATAAGTGTAAATTTTATGAAATTGAGATTTATACATCATAAGAAAGCTGAATAAGTAAGCTTTCCGTTGATGTATGTTTGTTAGGAAATGACAATATTTGGCAGAGATACAACTATTTGAATATCTGGAATCTGAGGGTGCAGAAAAATCAAAATATTGAGAAAATCACATTTAAAGTTGTCCAAATGAAGTTCATAGCAAGGCATATTACTAATCAAAAATGTAAATTTTGTTATGGTATAAAATTTACAAAATATCGTCATGGAACATGATCTTTATTTAATGTCCTAATGATGTTTGCACTTTTTTAGAAAGTCTACCAAGAAATGGCTTATGCAATAGGCTTTGAGGAAGTATTTTAAAATTAAACAAATGATGGTTACACTGTTCTGTTATTAATGAGTAACAACACAGTAACAAATGAGTAACACAATATGTGACCCTGGACCGCAAAACCAGTCTTTTGTTGCACGGGTATATTTGTAGCAATAGCCAAACATACATTGGATGGGTTAAATTTTATCGATATTTATTTTATGCCAAACACTAGCACTTTGAACACTTTTTTTTTTCACAACTGGTTTAGCGTCATCATTAAAGCCACTGCTGTGAAAGTCTGACGAAGGACCTCCTGTTTGTCCAACCAAGGGCAGACAGGCACAATTCTGTTTGGTCACACCACTGAAGCAGACATTATATATACTTTAACAATACGTAACATTACAGGTAATGTTATGTTGACTTTTACAATGAAGCTTAAATTTCAGAATTCAATTTTTTTGTCTTTTAGGAGATGCTGTCAGAGCTCAGCTGCAGGAAAGAGAAGAGGAACTTGAGTTCAACTTTGGGCTGGTTGAGTCTACACTTTCTTGTATGGTCCATTTGCCTGGCTTGCATGGCTGCCTGCATGCTGGCTGTTTGCTGTTTACACTCTTACCTTGAACTGGGCAGTTCCAAGGTAAGCTACTGGTCATAGTGTTGAATACACAACAGGAAGCCTACAGGATGCTTAACACTTAAGAAATCACACAATTCATGATGGAAAACAGCAGTCACATCCTGTTCAGTTCACACACCAGTTACTTTTGCTGCCTCATTACACTGCAAACAGCTTTATAGGTACTTCGACAACTGCAAATACTGTCTTTTAGGCTGTTGCTTTACTGATATAAAACTATTTAGTTTTTAGTTTTAGTGCCTGCAAATTTGACAGAAAGTCTGTAAGCAGTTTTGGGAAAGTTACCCTTAATGCATTACAATATTGGGTAACACTTTCTATGAATCCCGTATTTATAATACATTATGAGGATATTCCTAAGGCATTATAATGAATGCATAATGCATTATAAAAAACCTTATAATATGTTGTATCATCTCATGAGTGTTCATAAGAGCAGTTTTAATGTATTATAATATTTATTTATTTGTGGTTATAGCTTTTAAGAGTATGATGATTTATAAAACACAATGAACACGTTACATCAGCTTGCATCCATTATACTTTTCAGAGTTTTAACGTATTATAAATCTCAAATTTTGCCATGTTACTTATGTTACTTTACTTAAAGCAGGCAAAGACCACTTATAAGTAGTAATAATAATAATAATTTTGTTCTCAAAAAGCCATATGATCAGGTATCAGATCAGATGAATGTATATGACACATTTGCTTTGAACTATTTTTATTGTAATATCAGTTTGAGTATGTTGATGGTAACCTTTAGACAGCTGTTGTTAGGTAACTCTGCAACTACAAGTCAGCTAGCAGTAATTATTATTAGTAGTATGCTTGCTAAATTTATGCTAACACAAGATGTAGATTTAATATGGTGTTCATTGCGTGTTATAAATAATTATACTCTTAAAAGTTATAAGTACAAATTCTAAAGTATTATGATGTATTGTAATTGTTGTAATGATTATTCATGAGATTGTATAGCATATTATAAGGTTTTTTTTATAGTGCATTATGCAATTATTAATGCCTTAAGAATACCCTTATAATGTATTATAAATACAGGCTTCATAGAAGGTGTTACCCAATATTGTGTTACACCCTAAAAAAGTAGCTAATTATATTACTTAGTTACTTTCAAACACTCATCAGCAATAATAATAACAATAAGTAAAAAACAAACAAACAAAAAAACAACAACACATTTTATGTTTATCTAAAGTCATTTTTGGTTATTAGTATTTTTGAATTGGATCATTGAAGGTCAGCAAAAAAAAAAAAAACACTGGTTAATAAAATGGCATTAAATACATAACAGATGTTTGTGTTATTTAACATTTTAAATTATTGCACGTTTGTGTCATATTCTGAGATTGCATTTCACTTTTTTTCTCATTTTGAGGAATACTGAATCTGTTTTATGCAAGCGAGATAAATGCATGTTCACATTTAGTCTAGAACTTATCTGAAAAAGTAACTCCGATATTTTCTTGTAAATAAAAAAATGCATTACTTTACTAGCTGCTTGAAAAAAGTAATCTGATTACATAACTTGTTACTTGTAATGTGTTTCCGCAACACTGCATTCAAGCCCCCACAAATTGATATTGTGTTTAGTTAGCAAAATGTTTCTCAGAAATAAAGATGTACAAAAACAGTAATTTTACCATTTCAAAAGATACACAAAGATGTACATTTAGAAAACTGGCCCCAGTGAGAATATGCAATAAGTAATAATATGTATTTTAAATTGCTAAATTGAAGTTTCTGTTTAGTGTGTAATACAAAACGTTACCACATAAAATTGTTTTAATTGTAAATGCAAAATTGCACATTTGTGCCCATTCATCAGCTTTGAAATGCTTAGACTGCTCATGTTTTTTTCCCCTCTAGATCTCTTAATGCATTTCTCTAAAATCTTGTTTTCGTTGTCCTTCCTTTAGAACTCAAATGGAATACTTTATTTGATTTATTGTGTGTTTATGTCTTAGTTGGTGAACTCCTTTCAGAAACCTGTCGGTTTGCTGACACTGCCTTTGGTTGTGTCTTGCGTCAGTCATCTACTGCCTGGTTTCTTCGACATGATATCCAGGGTAGAGCATTACAGCTCTCCGAGCACTCGGATTTACGTGTCCATTGCAAGGTCAGGGCAACCATCACTTACTTTTTTATTTTTTTTTATTTTTTAGCTTATCATTTGTTTACTTCCTGTCTAATTCTGCTGTGAGCTAAGCTGTATTTCCTTTCAGTGCAGCAGGAAGCAAGTTTAACATGCTTCATTTGATTGCCTTTATAGCAATGCTTTAAATATTTGCTGCTCACTCTAGTGTAAAGTTTAAATTTAGCATGACTCTTATCTTGAGAATTACCCCAAACCTTTCAGAGACAGTGTTCGTCTGTTTCAATAGCAAGAAAGTCATCCAACCAAACTATTACGTTGTATTATTTACTGTATATATAGCACACTGTGGGTCAAGGTCAGTAAATAGATAATTTGATAATTTGATAATTTTACATTTTATAACATATCAAGATTATGAGATTCTCACATTTACATTTACATTTGGTCATTCAGCAGATGATTTTTTTCAAAGCGACATACAAATGAGGACAATGGAAGCAATCAAAATCAAGTGCAAGTGCTATGACAAGTCTCAGTTAGTATAATGCAGTACACTTTTTTTTTTTTTTTGCTAAAGAAAACAAATAGATAAACTACAAAAAGAATAGAGAAAGCAAGTGTTAGAGGCCCTGTATTTTTTTTTTAAGAAAACACACAATTAGAAAACAAATAGAAGGCAAGTCTTTAAGGCTTAAGTGTTTTTTTTTAATAATAAAAAAAAAAAAACAAATAGATAAAATAGAATAGTTATTTCAAATAACCCCACAAATGCCATGATATTTATGATATTGGAAGAAAGTTTGTTACCTAAAAAACTTTTTTTTAAAAAAACTAAAAATCATTTAAGAGCATGAATACAGCAAGTACATGTAACAAGATTTTTTTTTCACATTCATTTGAAACTAGATTTCTAAAAAAAAAGATAATTATTTTTTCATTTTGCTCTTTTTTTCATTTAAATATACATCAGTAATAACAAACAACTTAACTGTTGAGATCGTAGTTATACAATAGTTTGTTTGTTATCGATAGAATCAAATATTCAGTGCTCATCAAAGACCTTTCTGTTTCTTCTTTCACAGGAACCTGTTGTTGAAGGGTTGCATTTTTGGTGCATTGTGTTACTACTGGCTCAAGAAAATTTCTGTTGAGAAGAATGGACAAACGACATGGCAGGTGACCAAAAACATGAAACCTGATCTTTTTAAAACCCAGAAACAGTATGTTGTTATTATTTTGTCACAATAATATTGATTAAGCAGCCAATCCTCTCAGTTTATTGACTGGTTTTATGAGAATATTACAACTTGTAATTAAAAGTACAATTACCATGTGGAATCCTGTACTTTTTTTAATACCCACTTGCTCCTAGGTTGACTTTTTAACATTCTGTCAAGGGTCTGCAGATAAATAGTAGCCTTTTTGGCTAATTTTACATTATAATCAAACATAATAATGTATATATATATATATATATATATGCGATTATTAGTTGAACATGAAATGAAGCTGGCTTGTTTTCATTTGTGCTTGCTTGCAGTGCTGGGAGACGTTGGTTGGTCAAGAGCTTTACCGTTTGGTTTTAATGGATCTACTATTTGCGATGTCGTACATCATCTTAGCAGAGTTTCTGTGGGGGTAAGTACTCGCATTTCCTTAAGATAGCAGTAATGTTTAGCAGGATTTGTTTACTCTTTCTGCCCCTTCAGGCTGTGTATTAGAAACATCACATTAAGAAGAAGGAAACTAGAGTTTGACATCGCACGAGATGTTCTGGAGCTCATCTATGGTCAAACGCTTGTGTGGTACTGTCATCTCCTCCTCATGAAGAAACATAAAACTGTGTTTTGGTAGCCTCTCACTAACAGTCTTTTCCATCTTCTGTCTTTGTAGGTTTGGTGTGCTGTTTTCACCCCTGTTGCCTGCAGTTCAAATTGGGAAACTGCTCGTACTGTTCTACCTCAAAAAGGTCAAGATCTTCATAGTCTTATTTAGGCTTTATTGGGCTGAGGGTGCATGGAGGATAGAAGATTAAGTTTAATGCTTTAAAGGGATAGTTCACCCAAAAATTAAAATTCTGTTATTAATTACTCACCCTCATGTTGTTCCAAACCCGTAGGACCTTCAGTTAACTTCGGAACACAATTTAAGATATTTTTGATGAAATCTAAGAGGTCTCTGACCCTCCCGTAGACAGCAAGGGTACTACCACATTTAAGGCCCAGAAAAGTACCAAGATGATCAACAAAGTAGTCTATGTGACATCAATGATTCAACTGTAATTTTACGAAGCTATGAGAAAACTTTTGTGCACAAAGAAAACATTTCACATTTTCATCTGTACTGCGTCAGTTGTGGACGCGCGTTCATGAGAGTACCCCGATGCATGCGTCGAGACCCAGACTCGGCGTTATGACGTTAAACACATGCGCCGTGCAGACGTACGCTGTATGAAAGCTATTGAAATCTATTTATCTGGGTCAACCGTGCCAAGCGCATGTGCCGAGGTACTCTCATGAACGTTCATCCACAAGTGATGCTGTAAGAGATGAAAACAAAATCATTAGGGGTTCGAGCACGCAGTGCTGAAACCCTATTGTAATTGTAAGGATTTTTTTTATTATTATTCCGCGCTAAAACTGATCGTGCAGCCCAAACCGTAAGGCCTAGAGAGCTGAAACTTGGTCGGAAGGTCGTAGTCACCCTCGCTACTCAGGCACAAAGAACCGGCCCAATCGGCCTATAGGTGGCGCTACAGTGATCAAAAATGCAAAAATGCTCATAGCTCCTAGACCGTTTGTCGT
>JAHKKF010524958.1:0-10028 GCA_019740295.1 Labeo calbasu | reverse complement strand
AAACTCTGCACTAACAAATATTTAAGACAGCATATCATCCAATCAAGCTACCCTGGTCAAATATTAAGAAATAATTTAGATCACACATTTGATAAAAATACTGTTAAATATTTCAGAACAGCCTATCTAAAGTTTCCTATTCTCCCCAAGGTAAAAGAAATGCAGTTTAAAATATTAAATGATATATATCCCTCCAATGTGTTTCTTCATTCAAAATTTAATTTTGAAAATATACCTTGTTACCTATGCAAACATTTATATGAAGATACAGAACATATATTTTTTACATGTAGTTTTTCTCAGTCCTTTTGGAAAGCTTGGCAGGACTGGTTGGTAGAGAAGCATGTGGTTGCTGATAGTTTCACGCTATCCTTACAAGATGTAATGTACGGAATAATCAAAGAGTGCTCTGTTTTGTATGATCTGATTAATAATATTATGCTATTAGCAAAATACTTTATACACAAATGTCGATACTTTAAATCTCCCCCCTTGTTTATTGTGTTTAAAAATGATTTAAAATACTTCTCAGATGCCCTTAGTAAAATGAAAAATCCAAAGGCAGTAAAACTGTTTAATTTATTTGTATTATATAATTTGTTGTAATTATATTTTCTTTATTATTTTCGTTTAGTCTTTGTTTTGTACTTGTATTTTTGATTCTCTTTCCTCTTTCTTGGAATATTTGGTTATATATTTTGTTAGGAATCTAACAAAATGATTCTATTGTGTTGAGCCTTCCATACCAAATTTCCTTTTGTAGACGTATCAATGCCTTTTGTTGTATTCAGATTTTGTACTCAATAAAAAAAAAACAAAAAAACTGTTCATTGCGATTTCAAAATAAAAGTTTAAACTTTAAAAAAAAAAAAAAAAAAAAACTCATGGAACTTTCTCGTAATGACGAGAAACTTTTGTAATAACGAGAAACTTTTTAATAAAAATGACTTAGTTTCTCGTAATGACCTGACATCTCATAATGAGAAACTTTCTAATAATGAGAAACTTTCTCGTAATAAATGGCGTAGTTTCTCGTTATAATGATTTTAAGTCTCATCATAATAAGAAACTTTTTCGCAATAATGAAACTTTATGATACTAATGCATTATGACTTGACCTCTCATAATGAGAAACTTCCCGTAATGAGAAAATTTCTCATGATGTAGTTTCTTGTTATGATGACTTTACATCTCATAATGAGAAACTTCCCGTAATGAGAAAATTTCTCATGATGTAGTTTCTTGTTATGATGACTTTACATCTCATAATGAGAAACTTCCCGTAATAAATATTAATGTTATTATGTTATAATAATTATAATATAATTAAAAATGTAATATAATTTAATTATATTAATATTTATTTAAACAGTATACGTCTGTAAACAGAAAAACGCTTCCTGAGAACTAGCCAATCGTAAACGCTTTCTGTCTGTCAATCGTTTGTTTGGTGGCATCGCATTGGATGAGATGTTTGTAGAAGGCGGGGTTTAAAGCAAAATGGCTAGATTTCTTTACATCGGCGTTTGTAAACCAGTTACATGTACTAGCCTAACATTTCAGCGATATAAGTAAAACAAAATTGATTACAGTGTTGAAAAAGAAATGCTGGCTTTCAGGAAGGTATGTATATTTATTTAGTCGATTAGTTGCTTAATTAATGCTATCTCGATAAACAGCTTAAAATCAACTTCATTTACCCCACATCCACCGTTTTCTATGGGGGCGCGGCCATTTGTAAATTTTATGGGCCTAGCTTCCAGTCTCATCCAAATCCAGCTATTTTTAGCTGTATAAAACAGCTTGTTTTGCTGCTTGCTATTGCAAATTGGTGTGTCTTACCTAATGTAAATGCATATCTTAATTATGAGCACACTGGTTTGTAGTGGTATCAGATTTCTATATGATTATATAGAAATATCCTAGCAAATGATCACTGCACATTAAATGAAACATTGCATGTGCTTGATCTTCGGATAAAGATTAAACTCCATGCTAGAACTACTAAAGAAAACTATTTGCATTAAATTCACCTCATTAATCTGGATGCAGTGTTGATGTCTCCACGTCTTTTTAAGTCTTGTCCAGACATCCTGCTGGGTCTTAATTGTGTATTCACAAAGGAACAAGAACATTTGCATATATATTCTGAACACGTTCCTCTTCAATTATGCTAGTGTGTATAACAACATTTAGCCTTATTTCGTAATCTTTGGAAAAGAGGGAGGTTTGGCTTCAAGGACATGAGCTGCTCATGTGGTATGATATCTCGTGTGGACATGTAATTACAAATATAGTTATTAATGGACATACATTTTTGATAATACTGTGCTCTCAACAGCAGATTCGACCATGTGACTCCAGGACAGTCACAGATCAGGCCATTTTCTGAGTCAGCCACATCAACTGGCTTCAGTATTCAGAGTGAGTACAGCTGAGGTTGCCATGCCCTTTCTCATCACTCCTTGTCTGCTTATTGCAAGCCGTGGCAGTTGATACTTACAAGCCAAAAAATTCAACCTTTCAAAAATTACTAAGTGTATCAAAGTTGTTTAATACTCGTTTTGTCTTATTTAAAATCATTTTAAGTCATCTTTGAGGCCTCCTTAGAAAGTTCCTAGTGGGGCCTCCTGGATGTTTTAGCCGTCAAGGATGAGTGCTTTGCAGGTGATCGTCCTAGATTTCATTTTTAGACCCTGATGTTTAAAGCGTCACAAGGGATGAAAGCTACTGTAGCACAAATATTTAACATTGTTTCTGGTGCAGCATGCACACTTGATATTACATAGCACAATAAAGTCTCGGTACACCTGAACAGCTTGAACACCTGGAAGGCTCTTCATAGTCAGCTGTAACGCTAGCTGTCCCTGGGCTCTGGGCCTCAGAGTTGATTTGCATCTGCCATAGTTTTCTCTCAGGCATTGCACTCTAATGTATCCCAATGGTCTCTTCCATTCTCTTGGTAATGAGCAGAAGAGAAAGTAGCCTTTGCTGTGCTATAATTTTATCACGTGGGATATCAGTGCCTGTGCTATCTGCACCTGATCATTTTACATCAGTGCTGGTAATTAGTTAATTTTGGCTCAGGGTATGTTTTGATCTTATAAAACAGTTATTGACAAAAGACACACTCCTTGTATCTCTGAGCCGTCACCTTACTTTTTTTTTGAAATATGAAACAATAATTAAAAAATATTTCAGTCTTTCTACTTTAAAATTTCATGTTAAATATAATGTATTACTTGCAGATTGTTTAACAATTTATAAAATTTACTAGCAATTACTGAGTGAAAATTATTTTATGCAATTTTTTAAGCATATGTAAAATATTGATGGAAGTCTGTTTCCCCCACTGAATACAAATAAATTAAAAAAGTAATTGCAACATTTTTCATTTTTAAATTCTTTCTCGCAATTGTAAGTTTACATCTCGCAATTCTGAAAAAAAAATTAAGAATTGCGAGATGCAAACTTACAATTGATACAAACTCGCAATTCTGACTTTCTTTTTCAGAACTGTAAGATATAAACTCACAATTGCAAGATATAATAAGAATTGTGAGAAATAAACTTGCCAATCTGACTTTTTTTCTCAGAATTGCATGATATGAATTTGCAATTGTGAGTTATAAAGTCAGAATTGCAAGACCTTTCTGAGAAATAAAGTCAGAATTGCAGAGTTTATATTCTGCCACTGTGACTTTTTTTCAGAATTATTAATTATATAAACTCAATTGTGAGTTATTAAAGGGGTTATCGGATGCAAAGTTCACTTTTACATGTTGTTTGAACATTAATTTGTACTGACAGTGTATGTACAAATCTACCCTATAATGATAAAAATCCATGCAGTGGTTTGTAATTAATCTGTAAAAATAATAGCCCCTTTTTCAAATCGAGCCATTCTCAGATGCCTGTTGGTGTGGTGTCACACGCGCCTCCCGATCGATATTAATGCGTCTATGTTCATGCAAATCATTTGTGATCCAGCTTCACCTACAGCAGAAGTGAGTATAAGGGTTTTTTTATGAAACTCTGCAATCACCTTTCCTAATATCGTGTTAGTTAGCAAGTTTAGCGGCTAAACGCACTAAATGCGGCTAAAGTAAACAGTCTCTATGAGCACAGCTCGTCACTCCACAGAGAGAAGAGAGGGGCGGGGCGAGCAGAGCTCATTTGCATTTAAAGGAACAATCCCTCAGAATAGGGTGATTTTTGCAGAGCTTATTTTGACAAGGTAAAAAGGCAAGGTAAATTGCCTTATACTTACTTCTGCTGTAGGTGAAGTTGGACCACGAATGATTTGTGTGAACATAGACGCATTTATGTAGATCGGGAGGCGCGTTCCCTTCACAAACAAAAGTAATCCACTGCATCTTCAGCGGATCAGATGTAAATATCATGCAATTCTGAGAAAAAAGTCAGATTTGCGAATTTATATCTCACAATTCTGAGAACTGTGAGTTGTATCACACAGTTCTGAGAAAAAAAATTCAGAATTACGATGTGAACCATGTAAAAATAACTGTGAGAAAAAAGTCAGAATTGCGAGATACAAATTTGGATTTGTGAGAACTTACAATTCTGACTTTTTCTTTGAATTGTGAGTTTATTTGCGCAATTATGACAAAAAAAATCAGAATTGACTTTATAACTCACAATTGCGAGTTTATATCTCACAATTCTAAGAAAAAAGTCAAAGTTGCTTGTTTGTATTACACAATTCTGAGAAAAAAAGTCACAATAACCCTTTATTTATTTTTTTTTTCCTGACAGATGCTGATACTTATGAGCATTCATTAAAAGTTTATACTATTTTATGATTACTTTTAGTCATTATTGTTAAATATGCTATATTAATATTCAAATATTACTGTCTACTCCACATCATAATAAACCATGCTATCATTTTGCTTTTTATAAATGAACCCATTGTCTCATGGGGTTTGAAACACATCTGTCTATGAGGGCTTCCACTCAGAGATTAAGTTTTAATTGTGTTAAACCTGTTGACATCACTGTGATCAAACTGAACTGGCTGACCCTGTATTCATGATTCATACACATGAAGAAAGGCTAAACGGGGATAGTCGCCTGTCCTCAAATTTAAGGAGACACACTGTCTGAGGATAAATGCTGCTTCTCTAAGTGCCCTGCTTTCCTTAGAGGCTGAAACACAATCTCTGTGAATGGCACATCCTTTGACTATCAGATTTTGTGTGCTTGTCTTCAGGCTTCTTACCTTATCCGAGGGCCCATCTTGATCTATACAGGCCCCATCTATACATTCCCCTTCGTATGTTCGGTCACGGAAATCTTAAAGGCTTTTTGTGCGCCCGTTCCCCAGTGTGATGTTTTCGGGATGTGTGACAGTTCCAGTTCATGGGTGGTATATTTGAGATCTAAGTGCTCCTGCCGCCATGAACGATTATCAGTCTGACATGTGGTTCCGGAAAAAGCTTGTTTCCTGACCTACATTGCATTGTAACTTCCTGAAAAGAGTTTGGGGTTTTCTATACTACAATGCTGTGTCATTGTTGTGACATTTTGCTCTATTTTTGCACTCTACAGAAATGGAAATGATCCAATTTGAAAACTTCTTGTAATCTTAAAAGAATAGTTCACCCGAATATAAAAAAAATGGTTGAAAATGGCCATCCTAGATTGTTTCTTCATCTGAGAAAATTTTTGCACTATATTTAGCATTTCCCTCTCACCAATGATTCTCTGCAGTGAATGGGTGCTATCAGAATGAGAGTTCAAACAGCTTATAAAAACATTACAAACATGCAACTTTAATTGATGGACTTAAGTTCTATGAATTGCTTGTAGATTATTGTGATAAACAAATCCATAATTTGTAAAGTAAACCCACTGCTTCTGGCTTACAAGGGTGTTCACGGTTAGCTGTGTTTTATGGAAACCCGTTTCTGCCACAAAAAAAAAAGGTAATTGCGACTTTTTAATCACACAATTCTGACAATTGCAAATTGTCTCGCAATTCTGACTTTATTTCTCACATTTGTCAGTTTATATTACTCAGAATAGTGAGAAAAAAGTAATAATTGTAAGATACAATCTCGCATTTACGAGAAAAGTCATAATTGCGAGATACAAACTCGCATTTACGAGAAAAAAGTCAGAAATGCGAGTTGCGAGTTGTGAGTTTATATTATGCAATTCTGAGAAAAGAAGTCAGAATTGCGAGAAAAAGTCAGATTTGCGAGATACAAACTCGCATTTGCAAGAAAAAAAGTCAAAATTACGAGATACAAACCTGAGTTGTCTTGCAATTCTGACTTTATTTCTTGCAGTTGTGACTTTATATTATGCAATTCTGAGAAAAGAAGTCAGAATTTGCGAGATACAAACTTGCATTTGCAAGAAAAAACAGAATCGTGGGATGCAAACTCGCATTTGCGAGAAAAAAGTCAGAATTGCGAGATATACACTCGCATTTGCGGGAAAAAAAGTCAGAATTATGGGATACAAACCTGAGTTGTCTCGCAATTCTGACTTTATTTCTCGCAATAGTGAGTTTACATTATGCAATTCTGAGAAAAGAAGTCAGAAATGCGAGAAAAAGTCAGATTTGTGAGATACAAACTCACATTTGCGAGAAAAAAGTCAGAATTGCGAGATATACACTCGCATATGCGAAAAAGACAGAAATGCGAGTTGTCTCTTGCAATTGTGAGTTTATATTATGCAATTCTGAGAAAAGAAGTCAGAATTGCGAGAAAAAGTCAGATTTGCAAGATACAAACTCCCATTTGCAAGAAAAACAACTCAGAACTACAAGATACAAACCTGAGTTGTCTCGCAATTCTGACTTTATTTCTCGCAATTGTAAGTTTATATTATGCAATTCTGAGAAAAGAAGTCAGAAATGTGAGAAAAAGTCAGATTTGCGAGATACAAACGCATTTGAAATAAAAAAATGAAAAAATGCAAGATATAATCTTGCAATTGCGAGAAAAAATCAGATTTGCGAGATACAAAGTCGCATTTGCGAGAAAAAAACAGAATTGTGAGATACAAAACTTGCATTTACGAGGAAAAAAGTCATAATTGCAAGACACATACTTGCATTTGCGAAAAATCTGAATTTCGAGTTCTCACATTTCTGACTTTATTTCTTGCAATTGTGAGTTTATATCCCGCAATTCTGAGAAAAGAAGTCAGAATTAAGAGAAAAACAGAAAAAAATAGCGATTTACGATTTCCGAGAAAAATTTGGACAATTCTCTCACAATTCTGACTTTATTTCTCACAATTGTGAGTTTATATCCCGCAATTCTGAGAAAAGAAGTCAGAAATGTGAGAAAAAGTCAGAGTTTGCGAGAAAAAAAGGAAAAAATGCAAGATATTGCAGTTGCGAGAAAAAAACAGAATCGTGGGATACAAGAATTACAAGAAAAAGTCAGAACTGTAATATACAAAACTCACATTTGAGAGAAAAAGTCAGAATTGCCAGATACAAACTCGCATTTGCGAGAAAAAAGTCAAACTTGCAAAATATAATCTCGCAATTGTGAGAAAAAAACTGAATTGCGAGATACAAACTCGCATTTGCGAGAAAAAAAGTCAGAATTTTGATCAGCTGTTTGGACTCTCACCGCAGTGGATTCACTTGGTAAGCAAGTGATGCAAAATTTCTTCAAATCTAATCTAAAGAAGAACCAAACTCACTTAATGATGCCCATTACAGTCTTTTCCCTCAAGATAAATAACATTAAGATGCACAGCTGTATTACTGTTTTGGCTAAGCTCAGCGAGACTGACCTTAATGACACTGTGCCTCTTTAAGAGTCAGTCTGGCACGACTAGGGCACATTAGATAACTACTGATGGCAATCCACTGATCAGCACGGCTGTCTGGCAGAGACGAGAATCATTACATAACCTGGAATGAGCGTAAATTGGAAGCTGGTTTTCAAACTCCCTAAAAAAGATGCCCGTTTCTATTACATCTTTAAGTGGAAAACAGAATTTGCAAGTAGGACTGACCTTTGATAACATAGAATTCCTATTAGAAACTCATTTGGAGGGCTGAGATGTTGCTGGGAGTTCCATTTTTACATGAAAATGAAGACGTAACAGACGGAATGACCATGTTTTTAATTAAAAGCTGAGAAAATGGTCTTCCCCTTGAGACACTGGTCATTTAAAAGTCAATGTCTGGCTAGCACAGAGAGCTTTTGTGTTTTCCTTCACAATGCTATCACCAAAAGGCCTCACCAGACTGGCTGACCAAAGAAGCGAGGGGGGTTACAGCCTACCTGTGGACCTATAAAGGATCTCTTCTGCCGACTTCAATGAACTCTGCTTTTAGGATTTATCATCATTTACCTGCAGAAGAACCACGCAGAAACCATGCAAACCTTCTGCTAGAGACCCGAGCCAACTCTTCTTCTGGATTCTGCATCGGGATGGTACGAACTTTAATTCTAATTCAAATATTATGGTGATTTTGTATTGAAAATAACTATGTTATCATTAAATATAGACAATTCAGGTTGTGAGTGAACTTGTATGAGATATAAAATGTTGAACAGAGATATTTTAGGCAAATATAACAATGCAAATTAAACAATTCTCTTTGTTCAGCTTTATGAAATGGCAGCTGTTGGTATTCTCTTCATTGTCCTCCCCATGACGTGGGCCTGTGCCCCTCAAAAAGCTGGTAATATTTTCTCTAATTGTGGATCAAAGAGCTTTGTATTTGTTGTTGGCACAATTTAATCGGCTAGATAATCCTGAAAGACCCAATTTGTCATCTGTTTCAGATTACGTCATGGTGTCATGTTTTCCCAATGCCATCATTGCGAACGTGCCAGAATGTCCATATGGATGGGAGATCGGCCAGCTGTCCCTGGGCGGCGTGTGTTACACTGGCATTAACACCCCGGGCTTTTATCGTTTCACTATTCCAGACCTGACTCCTAAAAATCACTCGTACTGCGGCACCCTGTCTGAGGTGAGACGTTTGATTGGTTTAATGTATCCTAACTAGAAAAAGAGCTAAAAATTGATCTGTTTCTACCTTCTTCTCAGTATGTAGGAGGCAAAGACCCACGGTACATATTCTACAACTCTATAGTGTCCAACGACTCCTCTCTCACAGTCCGGAACCAGCCCGTCAACTACACATTCAGTTGCACTTACAAAGCGGCTTATCTGGTCAACAATGCTGTTTTTAGCCAAAGGTAGACCCCGTTACATTGACGTCAAGTCTAGTAGGTGTAGATTTCATAGAGCCTGTGCATTCTGACCGTTGACTTGCAGCGTCTTTACTAAACCCTCTGCTTCTTCCAGAGTGGCAACAGTTTATGTCAACAACGGGAGTTTAGGTTCTTTTAAGTCTCAGTTGTCTATGAATGTGTTCACAGTGAGTACTTACACTTTCCTTAAAAGTGTCCAGTGATGGCAAACATACAAAAAGGAAATTTCCTTTCCATGTTACTTGTGCAATTTTGTATAAAGGATGTTTTTTCCCCCCCCCAAAAATGACTAAACATGGAAACCCATTTCCACCACTAAATAAAAAATAAAAAAAGATAATTGCGACTTTTATCTCATAATTCATCTGATAATTTTTTTCTCGCAATTGCGAGTTTACATCTCACAAATCTGACTTTTTTCTCAGAATTGTGATATAAACTTGCAATTGCAAGTTATAAAGTCAGAATTGTGAGATATAAACTCAATTCGGAATTTTTCTCAGAATTGCTAGTTCTGACTTTATATAAGTTTGTATCACACAATTCTGAGAAAAAAGTCACAACTGCAAGTTTATGTTAATTTTGTGTGATATTATGTCAGAATTGTGAGATAAACTCAATTTTTTTCCCTTCAAAATTGTACTTTATAATAAAATATAATATATAAAATATATATCAGAATTGATATACTCACAAGTGTGAGGAAAAAAAGTCAGAATTGTGGGATATAAACTTACAATTGCGAGAAAAATTCAGAATTGAGAGATACTAACTCGCGTTTGTGAGAAAAAAAGTCAGAATTGC
>JAHKKF010524956.1:9933-20540 GCA_019740295.1 Labeo calbasu | reverse complement strand
GCATCATGTAGTGACCTTCTGCAAGAGGTTTGGCTCAAAATCCCTCTGGCTACAGTGCAGGACTTGTATTTTTCATTCCCAAGACGAAATGATGCTGTATTTGCCGCAAAAGTAAGCCCAACACCATACTAATTGTGGTCTAAAACCAGGTGTTTCAGTTTCATTGTCCAACCCCTGTAGATTGGGACTTCAAATCGCGTATTGTGAATCGTTTTATTTGAATCATTCAATTCGCGGAATGATTCACAAACCCGTTCCGATCTAATTTAAATGATTTGCGATACACGATCTGAAGTCCCAATCGAAGTCAAATGAAGTTCTGATCTAAATCAAATGATTTGGGATACAAGATTTAAAGTCCCGATCTGAAACAAATGATTTGCGATATGCGATGCAACTGAAGCGTTTCGAAACAGTACATCATTTTGCAACACAATGGTTTAACTGATTCAGAGTTTCGAAAAGCTCCGTTTCAGACGAATGCTTTTTAAAACCATTACAAGCAATGTAGAAACTTGAAAATGAACAGTTCTGTTAATTTGATTTGGCTTTTGCTAGTGCATCACTTGAAATGAATGATCGAAGTCACGAGTTTGAATCAGTTCCAGCGTGAATGACTCAAAGGATTTGGTTCATCTGTTCTTCAGTTCGCGTCTTCCACCATGTTTGTTGTACTACTACTAGATTAGCTCGCTGGTTTATGACATTCACTGAAATAAGGGAAAAAATTATGTTTTTTTAAATTATGTGACTTTTGCATGAAAAGATATGTGCTTATTGAAAAAAATTAACATTTCATACATTGTCTTTCAATAATTCAAGCACTTTTTCCAAGTATCTCTTCAGGAATATTGCTATATTCAAGGGTTTTCCAGGTCTTAAATTTCAAAAAGTCAAATTCAAGTACTTCAAGCACTTTAAGCACCTTGTACGAATCCTGTAACATGAAATATTAACATCAACAACATACAGGAAATGTTTTTCTTTTCTGTTTTAACATTTCATATTTTATTTTATTTAATGCACAATATTATGGTTAGTTGCAAGCTGACAACCACTGTATTCCATAAATCTGACCGACAGAAAAAGCCTGAAAACGTAACGATTCGCAGCTAGAACTTTCTCAGCTGTAAACCTCTCCTATTGATTGCAATGGCTACTTGCACAAAATCGCTACTTGCAAAAACTTACTATAGGTCTAAAATCGCTAAAGAGCCTGAAGCAGCCGAACCAAAGATGTCGGTTTATTCATCATGTCTGAGAGCGGGAGAACAGCAGTGGCTCTCAGATAATATGGAGTGTGTTGATTAGGATGCTGGTGTGTGTGTGTGTGTATGAGACAGACAGACACAGTCCGTGAGGTTTCCCAGCATTCATTCTGCGCTCTGTCACCACGCACCATGAAGCACTCGATCCACAACAAATTACCTGTCTCCTGCTGTTCTCTTCCGCTCCAGCATTACATTTATCTATCGTTTTTTATTATGTATCAAAATTGACCACCCGAGAGGCTTGTAAACATATTCTGATTTCATTTTTTCCCCAGCCTAACAATTAGGAGGCAAAGCAATAAGCTACAGAACCAAGAATGGAGGAGGAAAACAGAAGACCAGAAATGAGATAGCGGGAATATTACATTGTGTCCTAACCAGGCGCGATGTGACAAGATTCAAGCGATTTCTCTGTCAACACTGAATTTGAAGCCAATTAGAACATATTTGATTTTTGTTGCATTTGGTTAGGATAAAAGCACAATCCTCAAAATTTAAAGATGGGCAAAATTAGTTAAAGGAGAAGTCCACTTCCAGAACAACAATTTACAGATAATGTACTCACTCCCTTGTCATCCAAGATGTTCATGTCTGTCTTTCTTCAGTCGTGAAGAAATTATGTTTTTTGAGGAAAACATTTCGGGATTTTTCTCCACATAATGGGCTGATATGGTGTCCCGAGTTTGAACTTCCAAAATGCAGTTTAAATGCAGACCTCTGTTTTTCCGGTTCATGACAGTTAGGGTATGTCGAAAAACTCCCATCTCATGTTCTCCCTCAACTTCAAAATCGTCCTATATCACTGTTTTACCTTTTTTGTTAAGGGTGTTTGATCTTCTTTGTATGTTTACTTTGCAAAGACTGGGTCGGAACTTCTGCAGCGATTTAGGATGATTTTGAAATGATTTTTGAAGTTGAGGGATAAAATACGATCAGAGTTTTTCGACATACCCTGACTGTCTTGAGTCAAAATACACAGTTTTCAGGGAGAGCGAGACAAGACAAGCGTTTGAGATTAAAAAGTATTTAAATAGTTTTTTTTTTAAAATAAAAATAACCAATCATTTCTCTAGATAAGACTCTTTTTCCTCAGCTGGGATCATTTACAACCGCATTTGGGATCGTTTGAACCGCATTTAAACTGCATTTTGGAAGTTTAAACTCGGGGCACCATAGCCGTCCATTATATAGAGAAAAATCCTGAAATGTTTTCCTCTTTCCTGTTTACACCTGGTATTAAGATGCATTTTTGTCAATCCCATCACAAGTAGACATTGCTATATACATAAATTGATGTAAACGGGACTAAAAGATCAGAAAAGGCTCATACATACACCCGCCCATCGCCTTTCCTCAAAAAGAAATCAGAAAAGTGGTCGAAAATGGACAAAGAGACGGATTAACGGGAATATGTCTCCCTCGTCTACCTGTGATTCAGTCGACCAAAACACATCTTAATAGCAGGTTTAAGAGGTTAAAACTTCATGCAAGCTAACCTTGGTGGCCAGCAGTCGTGTCAAGTAGATCTCCGACACCATCTTGCTCCCGCGATCGCCCTCGCGCTGGTCTGCGTGGTCGTGGTTTTTGACGAGGTGCCAGAGTTTAGTACCGCTCTCTAGATCGGGCGTGATCATGGGCGTCCTGGACCGGAGACTGTCTGGGCTGCTGGCCGTCCTCAACATGCTCTCTAAAGAGAAAGACAGAAGAGTCAATCATCAAATGATTTCTAGCATTTGAATACACGGATAGCTGCATTTGCCAGGCCAATAAACGATAATACAAAGAATTGTTCATTTTGATTTATGTTATAGTTCAACAAACTATCTAGTAAAAATTGATGCCTTTTATCATGTTCCTTATGCCATTTCATAAAAGCAATACGCCTAGAAAGGCCATGCACTACAGTAATTGCACCTAAGTCAAGGGTGTTTTAGATACTGGTGCAGCATTAAAATCACTGTAACGCATGGCCTCTCGAGGCTTATTGCTTTTGTTTCATCATAATCTGCGCTATCTGGATGGTTCAGAAATCTCTGGTAGTATTGAACCCAGTCATCTTCATAAATATAATATAAAGCAAAAACCTAAACAGTATAAAACAGTCACATCGGCGGTTGTAAATCAGGTCCGGCGTTCTCTTCTATCTGATGAGCAGTCGGCTGCTAAATACCCAGGAGTTACACATCAAAGATGAGAGCAGAGAGGAGCTGAGCTCTGGCTAATGGATGGTTAAGCACAGTAATCTGTCTGAGGATAAGGCATTCTGGGTAAGGATCATTTCCTGTGGATGCCCTAAACTACAATGAATATACTGCATCTGCAGAATCCATCAAAAACTCCCTCAGGTTTATTCTATCCTTAAGTGGCAAGTGGGAGTGAAAGATAGAGTCCCGCGTCTGGAGTCTAGTTAATCAGTCACAGACTGGCAGGCCGGCGTGCTTGAAAGAAACAGCCACTGTAAGCTTAATTCGGCTCCTCGCAGCGCTTTTATATTACACCGCATAAAAAAGTCAAGGCTTAGAAAAACATAATAGTAAAAAAGCAAATAAATAATAAATAAAGGAATAAATAAACCAGGGAATGAGCATTTTTAAGCTACACGGAGACCACGAGATAACGGAGATAAACACTGATGGCTGAAACGTACTCTGTGCAAGTACGTCAACGCAGAGGTTCAAGCACCAAAATGTGTCAGAACGTAATTCATAATGCAATACAAGCGTGTGTTGCGTTGACTGTTGCCGCAGTGATGGGTATTAAGCATAAACGGTCTTCTACGGTCAAGTTTCTAGTTCATGTAAACCACTGATGGAGTAAGTGTAAAGAGAAGTTAGCTAACTGTTAACTTAAGTTAACTGAAAAATAATATCTAGTGTGCATTAAATTGATCAAAAGTGACATTTATAATCTATAAATAAAGGCGTTTATAATGTTACTAAAAAGATTTTGTGTGACCTTTTGGACATTTTTGTCCTTTTCAGTTTTGTTTTGTTTTTTTATCATTTTGCCTGAGTTATTGCCAGCTGCATACATTTTGGCGAAGGTGTGTATTTTTATTGGAATTTCACCCCCATTTCCTTTAATAAACCTATTTTGCACTAGGTACAAAAAATATTTCCTCTCGGGACCTTAAGGACAAAAATGTCCCCGTTGAAACCCATTAAAACTGCTATTTTTAATCAAAGTGCCATTTAACTGTAAAATTATGCAATTTTTGTTAATAGACTTTAATTCTGTTGGCAAGGCTTCAAAATTTAATATTTTACCATTTTTTACCAGATGGTGCCATTTTTTCAGGTCTGGCCAATGAAGTAAATACTCACTTTTTTCCTGTTTTCTTCTTCTGCATATTATAGAGCCAGTTGGATAAATAACGCTGCTATGATTGTGTGTATAATTGTCTTCTTTAAAAAATGAGACCAAACTTAACTCTGTGCTTCTAAGCTTAACATTTTTATGAAAAGTAAAGTTTTATGAAAGTTTTTTTGACATGGACATTTTTGTCCACTATGGACCTATGTGTAACTTTTTTTTTATTGATGCACAAGGGTTAAAGTGAATTATGTTCTTTTAAAATGAATATTTATTAACCCCCATTTTTGAACACAGACATATATGAACATAGACAAAAGTGCACTATTCAAACTTAAATTGTTAGAATTCATTAAATACATTTTCTATTGTGATTTTGAAGTACCATTTCGATGGTAATGCAATGTCAGGTTTTAAACTTTCAACTGATATATAATTTATGATCATTTCTAAAATAATGATAGGCAAAGGCAACGAAAAAAGACATTTGGTGATCAAGGTCAGAACTCCTGTTATTATTGTAGATTTCTGAGGTGTACTCTTGTCATAAATTAATCTATTATTGTTCCTAGCATTTGTAACAGAAAACAGTGGAGTCTTTCCAGCGATATATAGTTTGTCGTGATTAGAATAGGATTTAATTGTAATATAGTGATGGAAACTTTGGCGTACCTCTGAAGGGACGGGTGACAGTTAAAAGAGTCCTGAAAAAAATGTATTACAGTTTGCCACAAAACAAAAACACAATGACTTAAATGGCAAAAATTAAAATAATACTTTTTTAATGTAAAATCAATTAATTAGAGGTACCTTTGATTATTAAAATGTAATGAAACCACTAAAATGGAATCCAGAAAATTAATGGAAAACACAGAATTTGATGGAAAAAACATTTCATAGGGCATTAAAAAATTAGTTTTTGTTAAACTTTTAATACGTTGCTGTTAAATTGTGTGCGTTTCATGATTTCAATTAATTAGGCATGCTTTTTGCTTAATATTTTTTAATTTAACCATTAAAACAGAGTATAGAATAATTAAAATGGAAAACGGAATTTGAAAAAAAAACAAACAAAAAAAACAGAATTTCGGAAAAATAAAACGGATTTCATAAGGCCCTACTAGAGTAATGGCAGCTGAAAATTCAGCTTTATCACCATGGAAATAAATTAAATTTCAAAGTATATTAAAATAGACAACAGTTCTTTTAAATTGCAATAATATTTCACAATATTACTGTTTTACTGTATTTTTAAATGAAACCCCCAAACTTATTATTATATTCTATATATTCTATAATTTTGAGTATGTTTCTGGTCAAACAGGCCATTCACACTTGCCTGGTGCTGGCAACGCGCAAGTGTTTGTATCTCGTTTCTCAATGTGACACAAATCGCATATAATGTTCAGCTCAGGATAATAAAGGATGACACGAATATATAAAAATACCCTGTGAGCAGTCTGAAATAAGACTTCCTCTGTTCTCTCCCATGGCCTGTGAATGCATCGTTCATTATTAATGGTACGAGTGTCAAACTTCATTACGGAGGCCCAGGGAGATGCATATCTGTCCGGTGCTCTTATCGCCATGTCCATTCTGTAGACTGGGGAGAAACGTTCCTTGGGGTATTGAAGATATGAATTCACTTCCTGTGCTGAGGTGTGAAGGGATTTGGAACAATGTTCAAAGGTATTCTCGCCAGCTTACATATCCAGGAAATCAAATAAAAAAAAGAGCCAGATCATGTAATGACCACGATCGGCACCGGCGTCACCACAGTGACTGCGCTAACCGCTGCCGTTGCCATGGCAACGAGCGAAACATGACTTGAACAACAATACGAACGCGTGTCCGGTGTTTGAGCACTCAGAGAATTATCCGAGACATGAAGACCCCTCTCAAAGGGAAATATAATGGACGTCTGCCATGGGAGAGCCATGGCTTGAGTGCATGTAATTCTGCGGCAATCACGGATACTCGCTTCTGAGGAGGACAGACAACATTAAACAGCTTTTTCTCTCTGATCCCCGTTCCTTTTTTTAGGTCGAGGAACAAAACACCTTCAGTTCTGTGCTATCATCACCTCTTATTCGCACAAACACACAAAGTGCTCCGAAAACAAAACAAAATCATCACAAAGAACAGCGAAACACATCAAGTCTGCCAGCTTTTTGAAATCGAGACACGAGGACGCGATACTAGCGCGAGTCCTCATTTTCAGGGGAAAAATAGAGGCCAGTGAACTGAAATCTTTCGCTTGAATATGGCAGACGTGATCTCGCTCTTCTGATGAAAGTCTCTGAGGAGACGCGACTTCGAAGTTCTGAGGAGAAAATCAAAACGAGAAGTTGAGACAGAGTTCTTACCGTATCTGCTGAGGGACTTGGTGAAGGTGGACGAGTTTGAGATGTTGTACGCAGAGTTTTGCTTTGGCACCAGAGCGATAACAGACCCATCTGTTACCTGAGGACAGTGAGAAACAACATTACTACATTATACTCAGAAAAAATTAATCACAGAGATATTAGCATGCGATACTCTGCAAATCAAAGATATACAGTGGAGATCAAAATCAGAAAAACCTTTCAAGATCACGGCTTAGTCATATTTGAATTTTAACCTAACAGGAGTAAGTACAGTATAAAAAACTTAAGTTATTTGATTATACAATTAGAGAACACTTACAGATACCTCCAAGTTATTGGTGTTAATCTGGCACCTGGTGCCAATTTAATTATATATATGACAAACCCTATTTAACTGGTAGCATTCCTCTAATTTTCACTGAGATCGCAAGATGGCGGGCCGCTCTAAGGTGACTGAAACCCTGTGACGGGGATGAAAGGGATAACCCTTTCAGTCACTGCAAGAGAAGCTGGTCATTCCAAACCTGTGATTTCTCGAATATTGCAGGTTTACAATGACACTAATTCATTCAAGTCCCCCAAAAATCTGGTCATTCATGTAAGACAAATGCACAAGAAGACAGGATAATGCAGTCACTCTCAGTGGGGAATGGGTTCAACACTGCAGCTGGAATTGCTTGCCAGTTTAGTGCTGAACAGGGTAAGGATCTGTCCTGGGACATTTAAGAGAAGTCAGACTGAAAGCGTTATTAAAAAATATATATATATAAAAAAAAAAAGTTATTTTAAATTGTAATAATATTTTGCAATATTAGCTGTTTTAATGTATTTATGAGAGCATTAATTCAGCCTGGGAGAGATTTTTACATATAAATAATATCAACTTGATGACAATAAAATATATTTTTTTAAATGTGTGAGTTTTAAATGTATTATTTTTAAATGTGTAAACTAACTTTTAAAATGTATTTACATGACACATTCGTAAAAATGTTTTTAAATAATTCTATAGAGATTACTGGAAATTATCAAGTTTCAAAAGTGACACTGTTGAACACCAAACCATCATATTAAAATTATTTCTGAAGGATTATGTGACACCGAAGACTAGAGTAATGGCGGCTGAAAATTCATATTTGTCATATTTGTTAATGCACAATATTATGGTTAGCTGTATTTGAATTACATTTATCATTCAAATAAAAATTATCATTCAAATAAAATAAGTTATTTTAAACTGCTATAATATTTTGCAATATTAGTTGTTTTACTGCATTTTTGAGAGAACAAATTTAGCCTGGGAGAGCATTCAGAAACATCACAAAATCTTAATTTTTACCATTTTAGCAGCAGTGTTTTGATTTATGAATAAAATGTCAACTTGATTACAATTTTTTTTGTATTTAAGTCCATGAAAAAACTTTTAAATATGTGACCAGTGAGTTTATATAACTTTTACAGTCATTCATGATAAATTCCTTATTTAAAATAATAATAATAATAATAATAATAATAATAATAATAATAATAATTCTATATCCAACACTGTTGAGCACCAAATTAGCATATTAAAATTATTTCTGAAGGATCATGTGACACTGAAGACTGAAAATTCAGCTTTGTCACCACAGGAATGAATTAAATTTCAAAATATATTAAAATAGACAACAGTTCTTTTAAATTGTAAAAATATTTTACAATATTAGTTGTTTTACTGTATTTTTGAGATAATGAAATTCAGCCTGGGAGAGCATAAGAGACATTCAAAAACATTACAAAATGTTAAGAATTAAGATTTTGTAATGTTTTTGAATGTCTCTTATGCTCTCCCAGGCTGAATAGTAGTATTTGATGTACGAATATATGATGTACGAAACTTGCTTACAATTTTATGTATAAAATGATGAAATGTGTGACCAGTGAGTTTACATGACTTTTACAGTGATTCATTAGAAATTCATAAGCGTTTTTAAAATAATTCTATAGAGATTACTGGAAAACATTTCCATTTGTATATCCAGTAAGAATACTTGGAATTAAGATATTATTTGTGTACAAAAGTCTTCAAAAATATTCAACTATACAATTTTCCATTATTTTATTTTTTTATTTTATAATTTAATTTAATAAAACACACACACACACATTTCCATGACTTTCCAGGCCTGAAGATCCCCATTTTAAAAAGCTTGACACTAAAATACTTTTATTTTCTATATTAGGGCTTTTTACTACCACAGCAGCAGCTCAGGTGTGGACAGCAACTGTACCTGATAGTGTGCTAGTGTGTTCAGGCGTTTCCAGTCATTATCAATCTTAGTAGTGACATCCTCATCCTGCAGAATGATCCTTGCCAGTCGTCCCTGCCGCCACTCTGCAACACAAAACAAGATTAGTATGGTGGGTCAATACGAATGATGCTTCACACTTTATAAAACGGCATCGAGGATGTCCCCAAATGCCTCTCAAAGCAAGTTTTGTCCAGTTTAGCTCACTATTGAGGACAAGTATGTGCTCAAACTCTAGTTATGTGTGTACAACATGCACATCACTCCCACAGCAAGGACAACTGACCACTTGAGGGAAGCTTTCCTCTTTAGAAAGGCTTCATTTAGAGCACATAACCTTGCGCAGACCTTGTCCGAATCTCCCTGTGCAGAGTGAAGTCGCTTTTCCTAGCTGAGCAGATACGAAAACATGCACTTGCTGTTACCAGAGGTGACTAGGAAGCCAGAGTCCAGGTCAGATCTAAATTACGGATCTGATCAAGGTGACAGGAATGACTATTCTAAGCCTCTTACAAGCAAACCGTTCCAATAAGCAACCTCCCTGCTTGTTTGTTTGGCTGTTGTTGCAAACAGAAGTCGCAGTTTCTTATTTCGAAACAGGCTCTGAAAGACAACTGCCAAGGAGTAGAGCAAAGCCAGATGAGATCTGCAGCTGATAGCATCACTCAGGCTGAGCCAGATGACAATCATGTTGGGAACTGCTCGAGCTAATGGGATCTTGCTGTGGATGATATGGTTCAGTGTCTATTTCCCTGGTGCCCACAACGGTGACTTCAGCTTCCATTTATATCAAGCTGCTGATAAGATGAACATTTGTATCAGCTGACAGTACCTGCTTTGAACAGAGGCATTTGATTACAAGAACGTGCAATAGGTATGTTCATTATTTAGTTTAATGTTTTAATTAAGTTTAATTTCAGCAAATTTAGTGTATACTGTATATACAGTTAAAGTCAAAAGTTTACATACATGCTTCAGAAGGAAACACAATGTGTTAAGAGTCGAGGGTGAAAACATTTTGAATTTGAATATCAGGGCAGTGCTAAAAGTAAAAATGTGATATTAAGGCAAAATAAGAAAAAATTACATCCTCGTTCTGTTCAAAAGTTTTCACCCCCCGGCTCTTAATGCATTGTGTTTCCTTCTGAAGCATCAGTGAGCGTTTGAACCTTCTGTAATATTTGCATATGAGTCCCTCAGTTGTCCTCGGTGTGAAAAGACGGATCCTAAATTCATACAGTCATTGTTGTAAAGGGTTTAAATGCACAAAAATGCTGAAAAAACAAAAGAACCTGTGGGACCTGAAGGATTTCAGAAAAGAACAGCGGGTAGTTTGACTGTTGAACAACTATCACTAAACACTAAAAAAA
>JAHKKF010524955.1:3014-16197 GCA_019740295.1 Labeo calbasu | reverse complement strand
TTTTTTGTCCTGCACCAGCCACAAAGCGAAAAAGCTTGATGATATCTGTGTAGGTGCTGTAGTCTGATCTCTCTCACCTGCATCTTGGACCGTAAAGAATTTCAGTGCTGCTGCTGTCTTTTACCAACTTCCTTCTTTATCCTGTTTCTCCTATCTCTCCTGTTCTTTCTCTTCTCCCCTACCCTTCCCTTTCTCTATCTCTCTGTTCACCATCGCTCCTTCCCCATCCTCCTCCTGCAGGTATTTAACCCCTTGCGTCAAATCAGAGTATTATGTAACTAAATGGGTAGAAGATGTGAATAAAAACACTGAAGGACCTTATATTAGGTACAATAACATCATATCTGTCCCCTATTCATCAGTTTCCCTCCTGAGTTGTTCGTTTCCCTGACCAAATATAATTTTTCAGAGATGAGAACTGAGTGTTAGGGTTTGAAGAGCACTTGCTGGCAGAAACTACTCCATTCAATATATTTGTTTCATTTTGATCTTCTAAACATGTATTATTTCATTGTTACAACTCTTCAAAACTAGAACACTAAAAGTTAATCTGCAGTGTCTCATTAAAAGTGGTGTAATGCGTATGTATATGCATAAACATTTCTACAATTACAAGGATTAACAGTATATCCAGTGTTTGGGAAGCATAAGTCATAAATGTTTGTCCTTAGAAATCTTCCATTCATACTTCACAATACAGTCGTTTAACTGATCGCTTATCTTTAAAGGAGACAGAAGGCATTTGATAATCAGTACATCATTTGATGTAAACATCAGTAATCATGTAATGCAAGTATCCAGGAATGCCTTTCATATGATCATCTCACAAAACCAAGAACATATTCAGATGAGATTTCAATCCAAAACCAACAGAAATAAATGATTTTTCACATAGAAAATATTTTTAGGACCATTATGGTTTTTTTTGGCATTGTGACATTATTTTAATGGCAAAAAGAGCATTTAAATAATTTAAATTTAAATTATTGTAATGCAAATAAATAATTTCTATATGTAAAGCCAGTAGTAGCACTGACAGTGTCATGTAAACATTGCTGAGAATGCAAAAAGAGAAACAGATGAACTGAATCACTAGTGAGTCATTTACACTGGATCCGCTCTGATTGATTCAAACTCATGACTTCAGTCATTCATTTTAGGTGATTCACTAGCGAAAACCAGATCAAATTAAAAGTCAGAATGATGACATTGCTTTTATTAATTTTTTTAAAAAGTCATTTCGAAGCGCTCCAACCGGAGCACAGAGTGTGAATCGTTTCATTCAGGTTGGAACTTCGGATCGGGTTTATGAATCTTTTGCTTCAGATCGGAACTTACAGATCAGAGCATGGATCGTGCATCATATGATTTGGAACGGGATTCTGAAGCAGGTTCACGAGTCATTTGATTTAGATCAAAACTTTGAAGCGGGTTCGTGAGAGTTTTGCTTCAGATTGACACGGATTCGGATTGCGAATCATTTGATTTAGATCAGGATTTCGGAGAGGGTTTGTAAATCTTTTGATTAAGAGGATGATTAGACTGCAGATTGCGAATCACAAATCATTTGATTCAGATCGGGACTTCACAAATGATTTGCGATCTGTGCTCCGAGTCCTGATCTGAAAAGATGGGTTGTGATTCATTATTCAAATTGCGTCTTCGGAGCACAGATTGCGAATCATTTGATTTAGATCTGAATTTCGGAGCGGGTTTTGAATCATTTCCCTCAGATCGGAACTTCGGAGCATGGAGCATAAATCATTTGATTTAGATCGGAACTTCGGAGCAGGTTTGTAAATCTTTTGCAGATCACGGTTCATTTGATTTAGAGGGGGATTTCAGTGCGGGTTTGCGAGTCATTTGCTTCAGATCGGAACTTTGGAGCACAGATCATGAATCATTTGAATTAGATCGGAACTTTGGAGCACGGAGAGCCAATCAATTGATTTAGATCGGGATTTCAGAGCAGGTTTGCGAGTCATTTGATTTAGATTGGAGCTTCGGGACGTGGATCGCAAATCGTTTGATTCAGATCAGGACTTCGGAGCAGGTTCGTGAATCTTTTGTGGATCGCGAATCATTTGATTTAGAGCGTGATTTAGGAGTGGGTTTTTGAGTCATTTGATTTAGATTGGAACTTTGGAGCATGGGTCGCAAATCATTTGATTTAGATCAAGATTTCAGAGCAGTTTGTGAATCTTTTACTTCAGATTGGAACTTCGAGTGCAGATCATGAATAATTTGATTTGGGTTCATGAATCTTTTGCTTCAGATTTTTTTTTATTTTTATTGATCTATTTATCTTTTCTTTGGAAATTAAAAGATAAGATATTGCTTGAGAAGTGAGATCTCTGATTTAAGTCCTTGAAAATCAAAAGAGTAGTGCTTGAAAACACCTTGAAAGTCCTGGAATTTCATTTTACAGTATCTGTGTGAACCCTGTAAAAATGACTATTAATGAAAATCACCAGTTTTGGGGGTAAAATGTGTGAGAAACCTTAAACATTGTCACAATGCCAATCATCATTAAAATGATGAAAATCATGTTTCTAAAAATGTTTTTATAAGTGTATATATATATATATGTATATATATATTATGTCATTATCATATGTATCATAATTATGTAATTCATTTTACTCAACATAGTATTTTCTTTTGATTTTGGACTGAAATATAGCTAGGATGTGTTTTCATGTGATCACTCAGGTGCTCTGTGTAGGTTGTTGTATTTGTGCATCTGTGTGTGAACATCAACAGACCAAACCAAGCCTCATTGATTGTAGTGAAAGCTCTGTGTTTCATTTTAGTTTTTTTGTCCTTCACTGTTCTGTCCCTCTCACACTCAGTGTCCCTCTCTGCATGCCGGCTGTTGCTTAAATATGTCGCTTTTGCACTCTATGATGTCATCTTCGTTTGGCTGCCATAGTCTCTGTGACAATGATCACATGTGTCTGACCCAATCACCTCATCACGTCCGCCATGTTTGTAAGCCCACATGACGCCGGGTATGTTTGTACGTTAAACATCCCAACAGCACTACATTGTGCTTGCAGTATCTGCCCAGCTTCAGTCTCCAGTAAGAGCCAGTGGGTATTTTTGTGGCAAGGACTGATGAAGTTAGTGATTTTGGATGATGGCTTGCCGTGGAAACACTCCCTCTGACCTCTTCAAGGGGTCAAAGGTGACAGCTCCATGTTTGTTAACGCTAGTATCCGGGTCACGCACTACAGTACTAACGTCACATCTCTCCGTGCCCTCAGGACACTGTCACCCGCCAAATCGCCCACTTCTTCAACGGGCTCCATCGCCTCCAGCCGGAGATACCCCTACCCCATGCCTCCCCTTCCAGATGAGGAGAGGAAGGCCAACAGACAGAGTGCCAGGGTAAGACTTGCCATATGCATCTGTCATTAACATTTACATTTTCTGCACTATAATGTGTAGAACTTTTACTTTAGATGGTGAGTCTACTAGTAAGGGGAGCTTTCAAAACACTTACAACATTTAGTTTTGTTTTAAATCAGTGGTTCAGAACTTGTATCAAACATTCAAAATTCCAATGGTTCGCCACTAGATGGGTGTCAGGGTTATTATAGTCAGTTTATGGCTCGTCACTCTAGTTACTCCTTTCAAAAGTAATATTATTACTTATTACTTTCTAGCAACAGTAGAAAGTTGTAACTACTAGTTATATTACTTTTCCTTCATGGCCCACCGAAGTTGTAATTTTCTCCTGACAAAATCAGTGTAATGGCAGTATTTCCATTTTCAAAATTATGAAAATAAATCTAGGAATTATTGGATTTTGGATTTCAAATCAGTAATGGTTAAGGCATCAAAAGTAATTAAGTAACAAACAGTTTTATGGGTGTTATTACTGAAATCTTATTCGTAAGTAGTTACACTAGTTACTGCAAAAAGTAATATTATTACTGTAACTAGTTACTAGTAGCTAGTTACTGCCCAACACTGATTATAGTTAACTAAAACTAAAACCATAAAAAATTGTTACTTGAAATAAAATAAATGCTAGCTTGAATAAAATATATATTTTTTGTTATTTGAACTAGTTTCCAAGTAAACATGTCTCATTTTAATTATGTCAATATAGACATATGTAAAAACAACAAAAACTAATAAAAATAACAAAAACACACAACAAAATTACTAAAAATCTAACTAAAATTAACATGAAAGCAGAAAACAAAAATAAAATCTAATTCAAACTACTGATGAAAAAAATACTAAAATAACCCATGGACAAGTTTCTAATGTTTTTTTAAACTCATATTTGATTAGTTTTATAATGTAGATTAAGTTCTAATTCATTTAATACATTTTAATACTTTTGCAACTTTTTATCTACAATTCTGACTTGATTTTTTCGTAGAATTGTGAAAACTCAGAATTCTTACTTAGTTCAAAGTTTATATATTTTAATTATGCTTTTTTTTTCGTAGAATTGTGACAAAGAAGTCAGAATTGTGAGATATAAACTCAGAATTATTCGATAAAAAAAGTGACCATTACTATTTTTTGGTCATTTTGTTTAAACACAATGTAGGTTCATTTTTAATTTTTTTTAGCGACTTTTAATACTTATGTGTATATAATACAATGAAAATGAAACTTAATTGCTTCTAATTTACTTGTTTGTCAAGCCCTGCCTAATAACAGAAAACAAGGACTACAAATGTTTACAGAACCGTTGGTATTTAATTTGAAGGTTATATTTAATAAATTACAGTTGTATCAAAACTCTTGCAATTGTTTTATAAAAAGTGTCATCAGATGCATTTACACTGTTTTGACCAGCAGGTGACGCCATCCTGTGACGTTTCGAGTGCTTCAAAAAAATTAATAATTTTTACAAAAGCAATTGGTTCAGTTGCTCCAGAGCTTTGAAAAGCCACTGATTATATATAGCACTTAGTTGAAAATAAACTAGATACCTACAAACCTGGGGCCATATTCACAAAAAAGATTTTTCTAAAAAATTTTCCTAAGTGCAGTTCTTAAATATTTATCTAATTTTGCTGAAGATTTTATGCCACCTGCACATTACCATAATAATCATAATAAGCATGCAAATAATACAAGTTATATGTACTAGCATGAGTTAATTTTGTCTGTGCGTGATCTGTTTCAGCTGTGGGAAACGTCAATATAAAAGAACTCCTCGAAACTGGTCTGCAAAACTCCGTAAGGATTTTCCTCTGCTTTTGTATGAATGAGAAAACGAAACCAGTAAGAAAATAAGGAATTCAAATGGAGAAACAAGGGACGAGTGAATGGAAGAGTTGGGCGTGGTCTCCTCCGATGTCTGTTCAGCATTTGTGGCGTGGAGCCGTCTTACCCTGGACGTTGCGGAGCGCGGTATCAGATTCCCATTCCTGCTGTCATTCGTAAACAAGACTCAGGAACACGATTTCATCACGAGACCAACCCCGAATGGCAGCCGTGCTGAACAGATACAGAGACAACGGCAGCCACTCGTGCCCTCGTTAAACCCCGCCCCCTCTCGTGACCCCACACACGGCCCGCCCCGCCTCCAAACACATGCTGTCTTGTGATTGGTGCCCTTGTTGCCCGGGTGCAAGAAGCTCATGCAGGAGCAGGAAGTTATCTATTGTTTTGAACGCACGCTGTCACTGTAGAACCTACTGCTGTATGCATGAGAAAACATGTTTATCGATTCCTTGTAGTGTAACGATGTACAAATGTTTTAAGATCTTTCACTCAAGGGTGCCGCATGTATTGAAGGACAGCTTCGTAGGCTGATAAGATTCAATCCCGTTTGAACCCCCCCATGTCCACATCACAAGAACATCATCCGGTCCCGGTAATCTTTTCTCAGAGAATTTTGTACATATGTCATATAATTCAGAGTGAAGTGTGAGAGTGTAGTATTTTTCGGTTTTGACATTTGGTTGTGGAGAGCGTGTCTGTCCTGTGATTGTCTTCATAAATTTACAGAATCCATCTTAAGCCTAGTGCACGCTATAAGACAGAAGCACCATTTCATTCATTCTGCATCAGTCCCAGATCGTGGCAGCACATCGCAATCAGAAATACTATTTTAATAAGCACATTGTGTAAAGATGCTAAAATGAATTTTAAAGTCCAACACCCTGCAGAGCTAATGGGTAGACCCTGGCATCTCTTTGGATATAATAGGTGGAGGTTTAAAGTCTGTGTAAAGGCAATTCAGAGAATTGTTTCTAAACACATTAGAAATGTTAGAAACATAGTGCTGAAAACACATTGCAAAGACTGTGAACTATGTAGTACTGAATTGTGGAGTTAGATCATTAAACTACAGCCTACAGTATGCTAGCTAACTATGCTTTCGTCACGTTAATGCATGTTACCTACAGCGGTATTTGACTGTTGAGAGGCAGCAGCTTTCCCACGAGTGGGTGTGGTGTCAGATCTGACGGCGGACACGTTTTTTCAAGATTTTGATCAATTTTATTTACTTGACGGTTTTTTATCATTCAAATTTGGCTGGGTAGTTAATAAAATATTTTTTTTTTTGTGGAATTGACAAACTCAGAACACGTATTTTATATCCAATTTTTTTTTTCGTAAGAAGGGGCCATTTGTAAATTTTATGGGTCTGGCTCCCGGTCTCATCCATGTCCAGCTATTTTTAGCTGTACAAAACAGCTCATTTTGCTGCCTGATAGTGCACATTAGTGTGTCTTACCATGTTATTTTAATGTATTATCTTAATTATGAACAAACTGATTTGTAGTGCAAACAATTTTACCCTTTACGTAATTATTCTTCTTTTTGTTATTTCCCTGTAGTGGATAATGAACTGGAAGTCTCACCCATAGGCTTACTTCCGTGTTGAAGAAAAAGGTGGATTGCGTTACTCAGAATTCAAGGTCTGACCCAGTGTTGCCAAGTCCACAGTTTTCTCGTAGAACTGGGCTATTTGAACACTGTTGCCACAGGTTGTTTTTAAAGGTCCACTGAAGTGCTTTAAAACACGCAGCTTTATTCTATGTGTTGATGCAATTTCAATTGAAACAGGAAGTCAGTCCCATAGCCCCGCCCCCTTTTTAAAATAGCCAATAGCGTTTTGTTATATCACAACTTGGGCTAGAGCCGTTGAGCTCGATATAGCCACATTTGAGATCTCATCCAAATCGCTGTAAATATACTGTTCTGTGTAGAATTCGAATAGGTCCGATATGCTTTGTGGTCTGTGCTGACTTGCGCACATGATTTGCTCAGTGCCTAATGTGTCTTTTGACCGGAGCAGTTGGTGTGTGCACGCTGCGATGGTTTGTGTGACGCATAATGAAACCATAGTAATCATAGTAAAAGCCAAAAAACTTCAGTTTTGATTGCATGGGGACTTTAATGTCCATGGGTAGAAGTGATTCCATTAACGTGATATTTGGCCCCTGAAATGCGAATTTTATTAGGGGAACCCCACCAAAAAATTTGTATTTTATCCAAATCTTCCATTTTTAATGGAAGATTTGTTGTGACAGAATAAAGAAAAAAGGTAATTGCAACTTTTTATCTACAATTTCTGACTTGAGTTGTTTCTCAGAATTGTGAAATATAAACTCAGAATTCTTTTTTTTCTTAAGTTTATGTCTTATAAAGAAGACAAAATTGTGAGATAGAAACTCAGAATTACGAGATAAAAAGTTGCAATTACGTTTTTCTTTGATTTGTTTAAGCATTACGAGGTCGAAAATAAAATAATGCATAGGCAAATTGTTCACAATAGCGTTTTCACGCTCTTCAGTCGGCCATATTGGTGGCATGGAACGTAAACAATGCCATTGAACCAAACACAACTTGCATATTTTGCTGATTATTGCTGCTGAAAATGGTCAATTATTGTCACGTTTTGGGCTGTGCTAATCGGTCGGAGCAGTAAACACATTTGGAGTACTATAGACTGCCGTCAGTTATAACAAATCAAGCAGAAGAGTGCAAAAAGCTGTCTGAGGAACAAAAGGCATTTGTGGTTGGCCAAACTGAACCAGGATTTTCAGGGCAAGAATCTTGACAACATTAGTGTTTGTTCTTATCATTTCCAATCAGGTAGGTGAAGTATTAGGCTAATATCTTAATTAAAGCTCGTACGGATCTTTACCACCTATTAACTTTAGTTTATCAAAATAAGTCCTTCTCTATATGATTTAGCAGCTTCCACATGTTTTTTTCTGTGGTTTAGACAGCATAAATTAGCAGAACAATGGATTCAGTAGTACATTAACCATGCAATCCATGCTGTTGTTTACATCGGAGGATCTGGAATATGGCCACGCATGCGGGTAACTGACCAAATCATGACGCAAGTGCAAACCCTCTAGATCAACAACATACAATAAGGTAACTGATGAATTTATCTTTAATGACGATCTGCGCTAGTAAGTTTGTGACACACACAGTCAATTAAATGCGAAGTGCTACCATAAGACGAGAGAAAATGAAATGAGCTTCTGAATTGTAACGTGCACAAGGCCTTAGTTTGTCTCTGTTGGTGTTTCTAATGAGTTTTCCCCTCATGCTCACAGCCGAATGTAATTGTTTCATTTTCATTATCATAATCTTCATCTCAACTTATTTATAATTCTCTAGTAAGCGTAAGGAATGTGAATTTAGCTGATTGTTTTGGGTACTTGGCTTTTTTGTGATAAATGCTGCATTCATGAAAACAACAGGAACAGATTTGCTTATCTTGTATCCACCTTATCACCTTTACTGTAAGAGCGGGCGCAGCCATTTTTAACCAGAATGTGCGAGGTTTCCAGTGTCAGCCCGGTTATTTTAACTGAACGAAACAGTCTGTTATGATGCATAATATTGCAAGCTTTAATTCATTATGGTAATGCAAAATACTGGTCTGTAACTAGCACAGATAGTTCTACAGTTAACTGCATTTTGTTATTCTTCGGGTTTTTTTACCCATTGCATCTGATGAAACGGAAGTCACGCACATTCACACAAAAATAGCTTACCTCCGCATTGATTTTAGATCAAAAGGTGGATAAAACGAACGCGAAATGCAAGAACTGAAGGAAATATATGTCTGTCTGGTTTTATATGAGAGACTGAACTAATATACTCAACTAAAACCCCGAAGATGTGTGAATGTAAGACTAAACATATTTCCTTGATCATTGATGATGTTTAGGGAGATTTTTTTAAACACATTCTCCCTGAATAACATGTATGTAGACTTGCTGTTATGAACCCATAATCACAGTTTTCTGATTTCGTTAAGACGTTTGTTTACAGCATGACTCTTCACGCTGCAGTATCCCTCTGGTCACGTGACCGCCCGGCCTTGATAGATCGCCTATTTCTGGTCAGTATTGTATTAGTAATGGCAGTTTTCATCTGTACATAGTCTGCTGTGCGTCCGACCTGTCGGCACTGAATTTTTGCACTCTGCCTGTAACCCACGAATAACGTCCCGTAACATCGCCATGATGCATATGAAGTATTTTTGAGGTAACTTTGTAAAGTCTTTCCCCCCTTCCCAGTATTACTACTTGTACATATTTAACCCCGACGACAATTAAGTGCTTTAGAATGATTAATACCGCAATAGGTTTTGTGCAAATGAGGTTTTTATTTCATGTAACAGGTCGCCTTTGTACATCACGTGGGACACTGTTTCTGTGTTTGTATTTGCAGTTTAAACACACCGTCAGGAAACTGAACTCACACAAAGAACACGAACAATAACTCAGTATAGTTTCGCTATGTTTCGTTTATAATAACTGACCATCTGAAGCAATACTCTCTGCTCACTGTGACCCTGACCTGTCCAAAACAAATGCACACTCGTACTGGAATAAACGTGTCAGTCAAATCCGAGTCGGATGCCAGTCATATTAATCGATTTATCGGGCGTCTCAGCACATTGATCCCTGATCGATAGACACAACCAAAATACCTATGAATGTATTTAAGAAAAATCATATTTTCACACATAACTACACCCACACTGAGATTTATGGAAGCATGTTTTCACCACAGGATAAATAATATAGTAATAATGATAATTAAGGTAATTACTTTTTCTCACAAACAAGTGAATGAAAAAATCTTTAAAAAAAAAAAAAAGTTACATTTTTTAAATTCCGCGCAATTCATAATTTTTTTTCAGAATTCTGAAGAAAAATTTGGAATTGCGAAATATAAACTCAGAATTCTGACTTTCTCACAATTCTGAGTTTATATGTCGAAAATAATTTTCCCGCTACAGAATAAAAAATGTAAAAAAGGAAAGTGAGACTCCCCCCACTCAGAGTTGTGAGGAAAAAATAAATGTAAATGGCTTTTTATTTAACAATATCTCCCCATTTTTTCCCCTCAGAATTGCAAGAAATGTTATTTAATTTTCTTTTATTATATTTTTTTTATCATATGGTGGAAACAAGCTACTATTGCGATGTCTATGGAAGGTCATTTCTGCCACTGAATAAAAAAGAAAAAAAGGTAATTGCGACATTTTATCTCACAAAAGCGAGTTTACACAGTTTGGAGTTATAAAGTCAGAGCTGCGAGATATAAGCTCACATGTCTGGCTTTTTCTCAAGTTTATTGAAATTCTTCCTTTTTTTCCTCAGAACTGCAAGTTTATATTTCGCAATTCTGAGAAAAAAAGATCAAAATTGCGAGAAATTGTGAGTTTATATCTTGCAATTCTGACTTTATAACTTGAATCGTGGCTTATGAATAACACTTATATAAAAAAAGTGTTATAATTGTGACATTTTATCTCACAATTCAGACTTGTCTTGAAACTGCGAGTATACAGTTCACAGTTCTGACTTTTTTCTCAGAATTGCGTGATATGAACTCACAACTGAGAGCTATAAAGTCAACTTTGAGACATAAATGCAATTCTGAGAAATAGTTAGAATTGTGAGATATAAGATTCTGACTTTTTCTTAGAATTGCATGTTTATATTTTGCAGTTCTAACTTTATAACGCAAGAACATAAGTCTTTTTCCCCCCTCAAAATTAGACTTTATATTGTACAGTTAAGAGAAAAAGTCAAAATTGTGAGAAAATTGCAAGATACAAACTCTCATTTACGAGAAAAAAAAGTCAGCATTGAGTTCGCTGTTCCGACTTGCAATTGTAAGTTGTTATCTTGCAATTTTGACTTTATAACTCGTAATTGTGAGTTTATATATCACAATTATTAAAAAAAAAAAAAGGCGCAAAAAACTATTTTTTAGACAGTGGCGGAAACGGGCTTCCAGAAGTCTGTCTCTCACACACATGCATACTGAAATCCAGGACAGCGTTAATTGGAAGTGATTTTTTTCTTTGCAGCTGTAATTGACATCTTTTTCATGCCTTATGCGCAGTCAACCACTGTCACACCCTTTTTGTTTCTCTTGTGTTCGCATCTGACCGTGTACACAGTGTTGTATTCATAGATTCTTCATGGCTGTTTTTGTTCATTGTGTGCTGTACATAGACTGACAATTACAATGATAAATGCTCATTTTTTTTCATACAGTATCCATTCAGTATTGTAATATATTTAAGATAAAAGTAAAACTTTCATTCAAATCATGTCTTCCGTGTTCTTGTGTAGTTGCAGAACAATTCCCGCTCTCTGGATGAGCCACAGTGTACAGTTAAACCAACGAACTACATTTACAAAATAATGTTTTATCTTACATTGCTATTGCCACTATTTTATAAAGCAAAACATCTTGAGAGGTTGTAAGTTAGAAATGATTAATTCTTCAAAGGTGTGTAAAAGTCCTAGAAAGTTGTATCAAAACATACACATATGACATTTATTACACCGGCAGATAGGTGTCAGGTGAGCAACAGCTACAAAACTGAAATGTTAAAAATGCTAATTAATTTCATTAGTGCTTTAAGCGAAAGACAAATTATATCAAATATGATTTGACATTACAACAGGCACATTTACAGTACAGTCCTGAACTCATCGAAAATGAAACTTGGCACATGAGCCTCAGCCACCTGAAAAAGGATAGAAAACAAAAATGATTAAATCTCATTTTATGTTGTAAAATATTTGTGTCTTTAAAAAAATTTATACCAAATCTCATGGCAAAATTTCCTACCTTTCTGGGCAGTTTAGTGTAACGCACATAGTCCTCCAGAAACATTAGTGCGCCAACTACATCTGAAGGCATATCTGGAATCTTCTGACTGTGAGGAACAGAGAGATACTGTTAAACACTTCTGTTTCTATCATGCAGAAAAAAAATAAAAAGGAAGCTTCTACCCTAAAATACGGGTAAGCCTGTTTCTGCCACTGAATAAAGTAATTGTGACTTTTTATCTCACAATTCTGACTTTTTTTCTCTGAATTGCGAGTTCACACCTTACAGTTCTTACTTTGATATAAACTTGCAACTGTGAGTTATAAAGTTAGAATTGTGGGATATTAGCTTGCAGTTCTGACTTTTTTTTCTCAGAACTGTGAGTTTGTATCTCACAAATCTGACTGTTTTCTTGCAATTGCCAGTTTATATCTTGCAGCTCTGACATTCTGAGATATAAAGTTGCAATTGAGAGATATAATGTCCAATTCTGAGGGAAAAAAATCTGATATTGTCCCTGACTTAACTCGCAATTGCATGTTTAAATCTTGCAATTCTGAGTTTGTTTGTTTTTTTTACATCTCGCAGTTCTGACTTTTTTTTCTCAGAATTGCATCACAACTACAACTTTAAAAGTAAGAACTGCAAGATAAAAGTCGCAGTTACCTTTTTTGTTTAGATGCAGAAACAGGCTTCCATACTAAAATCAGAGAATAAATGATGCCTCGCTTGAACATCAAGATTTTTTTGCATTGTTACTTTCATGACAATTAACCATATTTAATACAAATTTTCTGTAATACAAAAAAATAATAATTTTAATAGTTTATTTATACACCAATGTGGTATTTTTTGTACTGCCTATATATAGATTATAAAAAAAAATGATATTATAAATGTTTTATATTTTGTATTTTATGCTTTATATTTATTGTACTCTGTACATATTCACATTTTTTATATATTGTATTCTTTTACTTCACATAACTTGCTTAGATTATTTATATATATATATATATATATATATATATATATATATAGGACAACTTTGATGAACTTTTTTGATCCACTTCAAATGTTGACTACTGTATGT
>JAHKKF010524952.1:0-11641 GCA_019740295.1 Labeo calbasu | reverse complement strand
ATTTGGAACTTTTTCTCAAAATTGCATGATATAAACACAATTGTAAGATATAACTGCAGAACTGCAAAATAAATTTGTAAATTCTAAGGAAAAAGTAAAAAGTAGATCACAACTTTGACTTTTTCACAATTTTGCTTTTATGCAGTATGTCTCAATTCTGAGTTTATATCTTGCAATTCTGACTTTGAGAAAATTGGAAGAAACAAAGTCAGAAAAGTGTGATAAACTCAGAATTACATTTTTTAAACAGTTTAAAAAGAAAAGTCAGAACTGTGAGATAAAAAGACAAAATTACCTTTTTAGTTTTATTTCATGGGCTTCTATATGTTTGCTATCAATAGTAAGCTACAAAAATAGTGCATGTCTGTTTCCATTCACAGACAGTGGTATATGTAATTATGTTTAAATATACATGGATAAACACATGAGAACTTTTTTATTGGCAGGATGTATTCTCTGAGCTTAGCTTTTCTGGCCTTTTAGCTGTTAACGGTAGTCAGTGTCCAGTTAGGCATACGTTTGTGAGATTTACATGAGTCTTTGTATGAGATGTGCAACATGCATTTTGCTCTTTGAAAGAGCACAGAACATCACCGCTTGCCAATTGATGGTTTTCTCTGGAAACAGTACTAGAAATACAGGCTTTCTGGGGTGTGTTAATTATGTTGGCTTGACAAAGCTAACATACTGTTATAGAACAAACTTAGGTTAGAGTTTTTTTTTTCTTTCAAAATCCCTAACCAGAGACCAAAACGTCTAAATGCAACTCATCCTAGAACTGCCAAAGTATTCAAACTGCATGTGGCCTATAAAACCTTCAAACGTCAAACTAACCTTCAACTGTTCAAACATTCAAACTTTTGTTTTTAATTCCATAATGCTGCATTTATACCGGCGTTTTCAAATGTGGCCAAAACTTAAGTATTATAACAGTAAACAGAAACAGAATACCATGTCAAAATGGTGATGCATTTGGTAATGCATAAACGTAAATGTAAAAATACCATGGTAATTCTTTAAAATGCGGATTGTATAACATTTCTCAATGTGGTTTAATGGAAAACAAACAGCGGTATGTGCACAGCTGGCTTTCATGTTTATTGTTTATTGCAGGGACGGGGCGAGTGATTATGCTCTTCTAATTGATTTATCTTTTAAGTGCACTGCTCAAGTGTATAATGGTGGTGTAGCATGACTGTGACCTTACTAACGCTGCAGACGCTCCTCACTCACGTCCCTGAGCAGCAGCCATGATGCACTTACCATTGATTCCCCTCATGGGCAGATACATACGTAGGCATTTATCTGCCTGCTATAATAGACGCTAAGACTATCAATACCTACAAAAAGATGCACTTTTTTTTTTCTTTAAATCATCAGTCACTGAAAAAAGAAGCCTTGTGTGAAATTCTGAATGATGAAAAGTGTAATGCAGTTCATGAGCAACTTTACAACTAGGTTTGGATATAAAAAAGCATTTAAACAGCACCATTTGGGTTATCTTTACTTATGAAGCAGAAATGATCAAATAATGAATCGAATACAGCAACCGGTCTCTGGGTTTCTCAATTCATATTTTATAAGTGATTGAATTAGACCTTGAGTGGCTGGAGTCGGTTCTTTGATGCTTTCCTCTCATCTGTTGGTTATCAATTATCTCTTTTTCAATCAAGCAGAAAGGCCTCTCTCAGACTCTCTAACCTTTATACTCTTCATTTCTGGTTGCGTGTTTGCTGGCGAGCCATTGCGTGCCCTTTTCTTGGCCTGGAGTTTTTACAATCTAACGTATGTTTAGGCTTGTTTCCCGTAGCAAAAGTCATTTCTTCTGTTTTTGATTCATATGCTTCAGACATGAAAAGCGGTGGTTGGCTGCTCAGCTTGAATCCTGTAATTTGATGTCTGAGACGTGTCTTTAGGGATGCCAAGGTGTGCTGCGCACCTCCTAGAGAAAGAAATGATGGTGTGTTTCTCATTGTTTTACAACAGGGAATTTTCAAGTTTGATTAGAATGTAAAAGTATGAGTGAAGCTTGTTGATTCAGCTTGTTGCACCAACTTGCATGTCGTCTTGTATTTCTTGTAGTCGTTTTGATAGCTTCAAGCGGTCACGCAAAATGTTGCCGTATAGGGAAAATACAGAAATGCAACCAGTCAAACAAGAAAACTAACTCAAATAGTAAGACACCTACCTAGGGAGTATTTAAAGGCACACTCTTACATTAAAAATAATTGTTGTTTATTGGCATCTATTAAAGCAATAAGTAGTTCACGTACTATTGAATCACTTCGGAAGGTCACAAGGACGTAGACGGAACCATAGACCCAAACAAAAAGCGAACACCCAAAGACGAAGAAAGTGCAGGTCAAACGCTGTTTACAAACAAAAAGGTACAACGATGTTGGACGATTCTCAAGTTGTAGGAGAAAATAACATGGAGTTTTTTGACATCCTCTACCTTTCTGAGCCAGAGTACACAGACGATAAACTTGTGGTGATTTGAAGACGTGATTCGTAGTAGTGATGGGAAGTTCAGATCATTGTACTGACTCAGACCTTTGAGTCTCGTTCAGCAAAATGAATGAATCATTTTTGAGTCATTTCGTTCATTTTAGCAAAATCAGCATCAAGTGACAGCCCCATAAGATGAATGAACAACTCAAACAACCCGAAGACTTGAAACAGGTGAACTAATTCCAGTACAGAACCTAATAGGAAATGAAAGAAATCATTCAAGAACGTGCATCCCAGAGCCTGTGCTACATGAGCTTTTGTGCTTAAAAAGTATACAAATTTTTATTTTTTGAAAAACAATGACCGATCGTTTCGCTAGATAAGACCCTTCTTCATCGGCTTCATGGTTTAGAGCCGTTTGAAGCTGCATTTAAACTACATTTTGGAAGTTCAAATTCGGGGCACCAATGAAGTCCACCCTATGCAGAAAAATCCTGAAATGCTTTCCTCAAAAAACATAATTTCTTTACGACTGAAGACAGAAAGAGATGAACATCTTGGATGACAGGGGGGGTGAGTACATTATTTGTAAATTGTTGTTCTGGAAGTGGACCTCTCTTTTAACGGGGCTTATTGTTTTTATAAAACAGTTATTCCATATACGTAGTAAAACAGAGCAAATAAAGTGTAATGATAGTAATAACAACAATATTCTTCCACCAAACCATGTAGTTCAGGAGTGCCCAATCCTGTTCCTGGAGATCTACCTTCCTGCAGAGTTTAGTTCCAACCCTGATCAAACACACCTGTCTGTAATTATCAAGTGCTCCTTCAGATCCTAATTAGTTGGTTCAGGTGTGTTTGATCAGGGTTAGAGCTGAACTCTGCATGAAGGTAGATCTCCAAGTACAGGGTTGATGTAGTTCCTCAGAAACAGTTGTGGTTGCAACAAAGTGGTTGCCGAGCAACACACAGACGTAAAGAAAGTTGTATGTTTGTAGTGAAATTTACTACAGCTTAGAATGTGGCCCAACCAATCAGAATCAAGGACCGGAAATATCCGTTTTATAAGATTCCATTTAGAACCTTTTACATCCAGGGAACTTTAAATTCTACAAAGGGTTCTTTGTTGAACCCAAAAAGGTTCCAAAAAGGATTTTTGCGGTGATACCATTAAAGAACCATTTTAGGTTCCACAAAGAACCTCTTTGTGAAACACTTAAATAAAATAACCTTTTTCCACTATAAAGAACATTTTGTGCAATGGAAGAGTTCTAAGGATGTTAAAGGTTTCTTCATGGAGTCAAAGATGCCAATAAAAAACCTTTATTTTTGAAGAGTGCAACTCTAATTTAATAGGGTCATGAATTTAGAAATCAAAATTCCCTTGATCTTTTGACATATAAGAGGTCATTGTACTATAAAAAAACAATGTATACGATTCAGAACTCAAAACTCTAAAACCAGTTTATATTAAAGCCAATCTGCCAAAACGACAGATTGTGGAATTGTCACTCTATGACGTAATAGTGTGAATAAGCACCTCCTCCGCAGAAAAAGATCAACGCCTGCTTTTACATCATTGCCTGTTTAGCCCCGCCCACCGATTCAAGCATGTAGTGTAAATAATGAACGCAGGTCTATGCAGAAATCAAACAATAAAGACGGCTCCGAAGACAAAAAAAAGACGCTGTGCAGTGCCAAGCTGTGGAAAAAGTCTTTGCATTGCCTTCCTTTTGATCCAACATTAGGAGAGAGTGGATGAACTTTATTTTTATTCAAGTTCCAGATGGCGTCAGTGAGAACTTGGTGTTTTATTCACTTCATTTTACCACGGTTTTGTTTACAAACAAGACACAATTCGACGCGGGATTTTCAGAATGATCAGAATGATGGTAATTTCGCACCACACAAGTGTGAGTAACTGTTTTTATGACGTGGTCACTATTGCTTTGTCTGTTATTACAGATGGTTTAATATGGGGATGTAACAATACCAAAATCTCACGACACAATGTCATGATATGAAGTCCATGATAGGATATTATTGCGATATTAAAAAAAAAAGGACAAATGTAGACATTAAAAATTTTTTTTTTTTTACATTTTGAAGTTAAATTATTCTGTCTAATGCTCTTTGAGTTCAAAAATAAGAGCTCCAATCCATGTTCTTAACTAAGAAAATTAAAGTGTGTTAGAATAAGAATAGTTTAAGAATAAGAACACACTTTTTGCCCAAAAGACCTATCGTTTCATATGTGACCACGATAATATCAAGACAGTTTTGCTATTGCAAAACCACGATACTGATAATATAGTATCAAGCATCTAGTACTGAGTATTTATGCATTTTAACTCAAATCACAGTAGCACCCATGTATGAAGGATGTAGGCTGTCAAACACACAACTGTTAGCTAATCATATCAGTGGGTGTTTACTTACTAAGTCTGTAATCCACCTTGCCTATTCAAACAGAGCCTTCTGATGAGGGGGGTCAAAAGATGACAGAAAATAGCCTATTACTTTTAAATTATGTTTTTGATGTGAAAATAACATAAGTGATAATGACATAAGTGAACAGGCCTCAGAGAACAGTACAAAATAATAAAAAAAAGGAAGTTCATGACCTCTTTAATAGTTACTTAGGCCTGTTAAATGTTTTTTAATGTGCGTTTAGAGCAAAGTAAGTAAACAGAGAGATGTTGTTGTGTTATGCTCTATTAGGTGGGTTTTGGAAATGTTTTTGTTGTAAATTTTGGAAGTTGACATCATGGTGATTTTTGCTTAGTAAGGGGAATGGGGTTGGTGAAATGCAGAGGTAGTTCCGTAAGTGCAACTTTTGAGTAGTCTCCTCTTCATTCAGTGGTTTTATATTGATATTTTGATGACATACAGAGTCACTAACCATGTGAACAGTTTCAAACCAGTCACTTACATTATTAGGGCAGTTGCCTACGTAGGTAGTAGCATGTCTTTCGGTTTCATTGTTCTGAATTAAATGGGTTTTTCAAATGAGTTATTGGTTAAATGCCTGAAATAAGTTCTGTGGTGAACACAAGCTCAAGTTTTTTTTTTTCATTGCTTTTATTGTACAGCATAATCAGTAATTCTCTACCTGTAATTTTTTAAAAAGCTTTCTTTGTCTTGAAAAGGCAGTTGTTGCTAAAATGTGGCTAAATGGGGCTACAAAGGTTGTTAGGGACATTAAACATCATCATAGCAAACAGGTAAGCTCATCTATTCACTAGTCACTTTAACAGCCTTGTTGTGTTTAAAATAATGCTCTTGCAAATTTTAAGGGAAAATGTTTTTTTTAAAGAGTTGTTGGAAGCTTGAAGGAGATATTCACTTCCGGAACAAAAATGTACAGATAATGTACTCACCCCCTTGTCATCCAAGATGTTCATGTCTTTCTTTCTTCAGTCGTAAAGAAATTATGTATTATGAGGAAAACATTTCAGGATTTTTCTCCATATAGTGGACTTCAACGGTGCCCGTGAGTTTGAACTTTCAAGATGCAGTTTAAATGCAACTTTAAAGGGCTCTAAACATTCCTAGCCGAGGAAGAAGGGTCTCATCTAGCGAAACGATCAGTTATTTTCTAAAAAAAAAAAAAAATTACAATTTCTATACTTTTTAACCTCAAATGCTCGTCTTGTCTAGGTCTGCGTGAACTCAGGTTCATGACAGTTAGGGTATGTCAAAAATCTCCCATCTCATTTTCTCCTCCAAGACGAGGGTTTGAGGTTAAAAAGTATATAAATTGTCAATTTGTTTCGAAAATATCCGATCGTTTCACTAGATAACACCCTTCCTCGGCTGGGATCATTCAGAGCACTTTAAAGCTGCATTTAAACTGCATTTTGGAAGTTCAAACTCGGGGCACCAATGAAGTCCACTATATGGAGAAAAATGCTGAAATGTTTTCCTCAAAATCATAATTTCTTTACGACTGAAGAAAGAAAGACATGAACATCTTGGATGACAAGGGGGTGAGTACATTATCTGTAATTTTTTTCTGGAAGTGGACTTCCCCTTTAAGTTAATTTGTGTAGATTATCTTAATGTGTAAGAATTGTACATTTTTGTTATTTTCTGCAATAATCCAAAAGCCAATGGAAAAATCTCACTGGGTTTTTGTTAAGGGAATCAGAGAACCATATGAACGTCTGGACTGGCCTACAAAAATACATCATCACTGCAGTGCTCAGTTGTCAAAAAAGAAAAATGTACGGTGGGAAATATATATATATACGTACACACACAGACGAATTGTTCACAGCAAGATCTATAGATAGGGTAAATATTAATTTCATGCCGACTTTAAAGAAGTCTTATTACTGCAGTGCTATTGAAACTGACTGTATGCTTAATACACCCTGATATTAAAACAGAATTGGCATCCGAGCCCACCGCAGAGCTTTCGATTGCTCTAAATCTAGAGGAAAATGAGTGCGATTTTGCTAATTTCTTTGTCAGTGTGGTCCGGCACACTCCAAATGAATTGTGTTTGCTCTGCGGAGGCCCGTTCAGAAGGAGATAACGCTGCTCGTGCGGTTTTCCTCCTGGTCAGCCTTTGAAGACAACAGCGTTTCCACCACGCAGAGAGGCTGGAAATGTGTTTTTGGTGGCCAAGATTAAGTAACTTTTTACAAGATGAACAATTTGCCGCCTGAGAGCTTTACGGAAACGTTTTATCGCAGGAAAACATATATATGCATCATATGCGTCGACTCTCTTAAAAAAGACAAAGAGCATTTTCCTGCAATATAGGAAGTGCCAGGACCCATTTGGAAACAGATGAACCCTCCATTAGGTCATATGAAACCCTTCCATTTCCTTGAATTAGCGTGATGCAATTGCATGACAGAGGGCATTGTGGGTCAATAAAAGAAGAAGACTTGCACTCATCCTATAATCAGCGCAAGCCATCTCTGGACCGATAAGACCGTGCACTCGGCGGCAAAGTGCTTCCCAGGAAATATGATTAGATACAAGCCCGTGTCGCTCGCAGCGGAGAGGTTGCTTTATTTGAGGTCTTATGTAATGGCGTACGCTCGTCAGCTGTGGAGAAGAGGGGCGTTAATAACCACGAATGAGATGCAGGAACAAGACAAAAGAAGCTAATGAAATATAAGACTAGCTGCTGGGTGCATTTTTCATGGGCGAACCCCTTTGTTTCTCTTGCTGAGGGATTTTTATGTAAAAAGTGCAATTAGGTAGGCGTCATAACTCTCTAGATTAGTAATTACTGCCTCATTTCTCCAGAGGACTTGGAAATTAAAGGAAGGGGGGTCTTTTGTTTTGCTACATTTTGCCTAAAGCTACTGAAACTCTTTCTAAGCTTTTCATATGTGCCAATGACAAAATACAGCAGGCTATTTTAAGTCTCACACGCTACTTTTGCAGGACAACGTGTGGTTTTCGGGTGCTGACCGGCGTGCTCTGACTGTTTTGGGTTGTTTGGTTACATAAAGGTTCGTCTGTGCGCAGAGAAACGCATGTGTCATCATTTTAAACGAGTACTTGAGTGTTTACAAGACCCAAATGCAGAAAGGCTTTAAAACTAGGAATCAGAGTCTCAGGTTATCGTTCTGCATTTGCAAACAGTTGTAATTGCAGAGATGTTTCACAATGCTTACCAAGCTTTTTTCAGTATCAAACTCATGTGCTAACAATTTAAAAGGTATGGCCGGTGCACTGCCTCTACTGTTGTTGGTGTGTTTCTTACAATACTTTACAAACAAGCAAGATTGATGCAAGCAAACTGAACTAATTAAATAATGACCATTCATTTCTGTTTGTAGTTCATACAGTATTGTGTCATGTGGATAACTGTCAAGCTCCAAAACAAAAAAACAAAAAAAGAAAAACTATACATATGGTCTATTTTCTTTTTTTTTTTTTTTTTTGGAGCTTGACAGAATGAGGTTGAGTTTTGGGGAAGTTTCTTCTGCTCACCAAGGCTGCATTTATTTGTTAAACAAATACAGTAAAAATAGGCAATATTGTGACATTTTTTTTGCAGTTTAAATAAATGGTTTTCTATTTGAATATATTTTAAAATTTAATTTATTTCTCTGATGCAAGGCTGAATTTTCAGCATTATTAATCCAGTCTTGATCACATGATCCTTCAGACTGATGATCAAGAAATTTTTCTTTTTATTATAATGTCAAAAACAGTTATGCTGCTTCATATTTTTATGGAAACCATGATGCATTTTTCCAGTATTTCTGGATTAATAGAAGTTCAAAATTTTTTATTAAAAATAGAAATATTTTGTAACATTACAAATGATCAATTGAATGCATCCTTGCCAAAAAAGGTTAATTTATTTAAATAAATAAATAAATAAATAATATAAAATATTTCAATAAAAATTATAATAAAAGTTCAAAAGTTTTTATTAAAAATATAAATGTATTGTAACATTACAAATTACCAATTTAATCCTTGCCAAAAAAAGTTTATTTCTTTCAATAAATAAATAAATAATATAAAATATTTCTATAAAAATTATAATAAAAGTTCAAAAAAATTTATTAAAAATATAAATGTATTGTAACATACATTTATAAATTATTTATAAAAATTATAATAGAAGTTCGAAAGTTTAAAAAAAAAATAAATATTTTGTAACATTACAAATGATCATTTTAATGCATCCTTGCTAAAAAAAAAGTATTAATTTCTTTAAAAAAAATTAATTAAAAAATATAATATAACATTTTTATATAAAATTACATATAGAGAGAGAGAGATAGAAAGAGAGATAGATAGATATTTTTCAGAATTGCGAGATATAAATTAGTAATAAATTAAATTAAAGTAAATCAATTATATATATATATATATATATATATATATATAATATAGCAATTATATATATATATATATATATATATATATATATATATATTATAATATATAAAAAATACACATATCCTTACTTTTTCCACAAATGCAAGTTTGTATCTCACAATTCTGACTTTTTTCAGAACTGCGAGATATAAACTCGTAATTGTGAGTTATAAAGTCCAATTTTGAGAGGGAAAAAAGGCCAGCATGTTCTCAGAATTGCGAATTTATATCTCACAATTCTGAGTTAATAACTTGCAATTCTGTGTTATAAAGAATTAACTATTTAAAATTAACTATTAAAGAATTAACTAGCAAACTATTTTTCAGAATTGTGAGTTAATATCTCATAATTCTGAGAGGACAAAAAGTCAGAATTGCAAGTTTGTACCATGCAATTCTGAGAAAAAAGTCACAATTGCCTTTTTTATTTTTTATTTAATAAAAAACGGGCTTCAGTATCAGACTTATGAACTGTAGTGTATGTTATTGTGAAAAATGCAAAACAAATAACTGGCGTCGAATAATAAAGAATCACCTGAATATTTTCCAATGAAAAAAAAACACCACTAATTCAAACTAAACTATAAAAATAACTCATTCTGAACCTACAGCTTTCTTACGTCAGGCCGAGCACGTCTGACCACACAAGAGTAAAATGCATTAGGCGTCTATCACTCTTTATATCATATAACAAGATAAAGCAGTGATGCTGTGACCCTTTATTTATCTGACCATAAATGAACACGATTTGTGTAAATCCTGCACTAATGCTGATCTGGGACGACAATCCCCTGCTCAAACTCATGACAGAAGTCAGAGTGTCTGATATCTCATCCTAAACGCTCATATTAATCTCCCTCACAATGACATGATGCTGATTAGCAGTCAGATAAAAGCCTGAGCTCCAGTAATGACTTTCATCCCAACACACACTGATTACATTAACTCATTGTTACGGGATAATGTGGAGATTACTGTATAAAGTCAACTGTGCTTAGTTTTGTTTTCGCAATACGAGCATTATAGTAAAGAGGCGGTAGGTGCACAGATCAGTGCTATTTCTTGGTTCATTGCCTCTCAGATGTGCAATAATGCACTGGCTTTTTACCCTTTTTAATATGTTGTGATAATTAGTGCTGTTTGCTAAAGTATCACTGTTATTATTGCCCATTATTATTGTTAGTCATTTGAACAAACCACTTACCCTAAATATAATCATTTCAGAGTGTAACTTACCCAGTACATTATACTGATTTATGGGACAAGAAATAGAGGGAGACCCTGACATCACTTTTTTTTTTTAATAGAAAATGTAAAAATGGCATCTTTATTTGCATATGTAAATGAGCTGTGCTGAATGCTGGGACAGTATTTGTGAGCAGCAACATGGCCAGATGATGAGCTAACACGATACAGACAGAGAGCTGAAGCGTTTGATATGAGACAGGCAGGCTGTGGAAGTGTCGGGACAGTAGGTTTGTTGATGTGTGTGTGTGTGTCCCGTTCACACCTCCAGCTGTCTGCACATGCCTGTGTGTGGCTGCGCGTCCCGTCGCCTGCTTCCTCTCACTGCTGCCTGTGGGTCTCCTCACAGCAGCACCAGCACATCCATTAACCCATGCAAATAAGACTTACACCTGACAGCCTCAAGAGTGTGTACGCTTAATTCTGCCACAGAATGAAACATTTAAGAAGATAATTGCGACTCTTTTTCTGACAATTCTAAGAGTAAACAAGTCAGAATTACAAGCTAACTCGAAATTCCAAAATATAAACTCATGAGGAAAAAAAGGTCAGAACTTTACGATTAAATTAATTTTTGAAATATATATATACATATCGTGGTGGAAGCTCCTTTTATGTCTCACAGTTAGGGCTTTTTGTTTATATCTCGAAATTTTGAATTTATGTCCCATAATTCTGAAAAAAAAGAAAAGAAATAAAAATAAAAAATTTGAAAAAAGTCAGAATTGTGAGACAAACGCAGAATTTAAAAAAAAAAAAAAAAGAATTTATGACTAAAAGTCACAATTTTTTTTTTATTCCGTGGCAGAATCAAGCTTGTTTTTATCTCACAATTCCTTAGTTTCTATAACAATAAGAAGTAAATATCTCACCATTCTGGAAGTTTTTCCCACCACAGAATAAAAAAAATAAACAAAATGTAACTGTGACTTTTAATCTCATGTTTTAGACTTTTTTTTCTTGCAATTCTGAGGAAAACAAAATCTGAATTATGAAATATAAATTTAAAATTCCAAGATGTAATCTCAGAATTCTGAGGGGAAAAAATGTAACATTTTGAGATAAAAACTGCAATCAATCA
>JAHKKF010524950.1:0-29828 GCA_019740295.1 Labeo calbasu | reverse complement strand
ATTGATTAAGCTTACTGACCATAATAATTAATAATAATATTTAAAAATATTAATTTAGAAAATATTACTTATAAATTATTTAAATATAGAGAAATGAACATTAACTGAAAAATAACACTACTGTTTTTTTTTAACTGCTTTTTTCCCTTTCTTTCTTTTTATACTGATTATATATATATATATATATATATATAAAATCACAATTGACCTAACTAAACAACTATGTCTATAACTTAACGTGGGAACACTTTACAATAATTTTCATTAGTTAACATCAGTTAACTACATTAGTTAACATGAACGAAGAATAAACAATATTTCTATAGATTGTACACGACCAGTGTACTTTTCTATTTGAATATATTTTACAATGTAATTTATTCCTGTGGTTTCAAAGCTGAATTTTTAGCATCATTACTCTAGTGACATGATCCTTCAAACATCATTCTAATATTCTGATTTGCTGCTCAAAAACATTATAATATTATAATATTATTATAATATTGTTATTATTATTATTATTATTATTATTATTATTATTATTATTATTATTATTATTATTATGTTGAAAACAGCTGAGTACATTTTTTCAGGTTTCTTTGATGAATAGAAAGTTAACAACTTTTTCTGAAATAGAATCTTTTGTAACATCATAAATGTCTTAGCTTTTTATTTCAGATAAATGTTGATCTTTGGATCTGTCTATTCATCAGAGAATCCTGAAAAAATGTACTCAACTGTTTTATATATTGATAATAATAACAAGAATAAAAATAACAATGAATGTTTCCTGAACAGCAAATCAGCATATTAGAATGATTTCTGAAGGATCATGCGACACTGAAGACTGGAGTAATGATCCTGAAAATGTAGCTTTGATCACATGAATAAATTGCATTTTTATTTTACATAGTAAAAAATATTTCACAATATTTCACAATATTACTGCTGTACTTTGGATCAAATAAATGCAGGCTTGGTAAGCAGAAGAGACTTCTGGAAAAAAAAAAAAAAAATCTTACTGTCCAAGCATGTTTGACTGGTAATCTATTAATCTTATGTTAATTTCAGCATTTACTAATGCATTATTTAAATCACAAGTTGTGTTTGTTAACAGTTAATGCACAACATAAACTAACAACGGATGACTGTATTCTTATTAACTAACATTAACAAAGATTAATAAATCGTGTGATAAATGTATTGTTTTTTGTTAATACAGTAATGTGAACAAATGACACCTTATTGTAAAGTGTTACCCTTAACTTTGTTAAAAATACATAAATGCATTAGAGGCTTGTAAGTTTGTAATGTTTCATAGACAAAATGATTTAAATGATGTTTGAGAAGAAAATGTCTGTTTCTTCATCTCAAGGGAGTAAAACAGCTGTGTAGCTGGTGATCTCAGCGTCTGCTTACATAATGCATCTATACCGCCCAAACAAAGAGGGAATTGTCATTGCAAAGCCTGCAAGCTTGAAGCCAGACTCATGCCCATACCAGACAAATCCATCCCAAGTACCTGTCCCTCTCTTACTTACACTTTCAACACTTACAACAATCTGCTTTCCAAGAAAAATTTCCCCATATGGAGTCACATTTATGAACCAATCCAACAGAAAAAAAAAAAAACAGTTCTAGAGCTTTTCTTGGAACTGAAAAACAAGCCAGAGATAAGATACGTGTGTGAAAGAAAGTTTGGGTGGAAGTACGAGAGAGAGAGAGAAAGCGGGAGAAGAACATTCCAGAGTTTTCTCTCTCACTTCTGAGAATGAACTAAAGGAGAGTTCCCACATTGATAAATGATAGCGCTTTTATGTGTAACAGGGCAACAAATTCCTCCAGATTGTGTGTATTTGCAGTTTCTGACCACATCAATTGTCAGCTGTCTCTGACAAGAAAATTATGAAGGACAAAATAGGAGAAAACCCCAAAGACTGCTATGGATTTTATGACATTCATGAAATGTCCCTAATATGACAAATGGAATATCAATACCTTATTGAATGTGTCATTTATTCTTATCAGTATATTTTATATGCTTAATGAGGACAGCAGGGTAGGCCAGGAGACATGTTATTTCTTCTACATCAGCAATTATTAATATATCTACATAATAATTTAATGTATTGACCATATCTTTATGATGTTTTGCACATTGATGTTTTGGTTGATTTAACCTTTCATTTCTTTAATTTAGATTGACATTTCTTTCTTGCAGGGCAGGGTTGCCAGGTCTGTGAAACTAGCCCAATGGTCATTCAAAAATATACCAAAAATAGCCCAGTGACCATATCCCAAATATCAAAACTATTAGCAATTCCTATACCTAAAATACGTTTATATTTTACAGTCACTGTTTTGCAAATGGAAAACCACTACATCATAGTGATCATAAACAGAGCTCCTTAGTAGTGGCCCTCCTTTAAAAACCTCAATGTCTACCACAGTTTTATCATTGGTAGAATATAAAATATTTCAATACAAGCAGAACATAATATGTGCAGTACGTCAAACCAAAATCAACTCGCGGCAACCGTTTAAAAAGGCGACACACTGCAGGTGAATAGGGTAAAAAAAATAACTAATAGTTATCGCCTTACCCAGTTAATTGATTACATTGATAATTGCAAACATTTTTTTGTATTACAAGTTTTCTAAAATGTTAGATTTAAATATGCAAATGACACATTATTTAATGAAATATGCGCTATTTTGCATGCATTTCTAGTACAAAGATCTAAACACATCCAACAAAATCCTTATTTTATTTTTTTGACATATTAGAGTCAAATCTTTTTACGGAGGGGATTTTGGGTCTCATTTTGTCATTCCATAATTCAGAAAATACTTAGAACAGACAGAAAACAATATATTTTTCACAATTTTGGGGGAAATAAAATATATTGTGTATAATCAAGCAAATTATATATTAACAAATCCCTCTGTAAAAACCTTCAGGATATAGACAGGAATAAAAATGTAAAGTTTGGTGTGTTAAATGTTACTGAAGTGGAGATTTATGACTCAGTGTAGAAGAAAAAGCTCATTTTGGGAAACCTTTAAAAATATGCATTGTAATTGAAATCTATTGATAGATTTATTTATTGATAAAGTGCTATAAAAGAAACACTTAACCGTGTCTTTTGAATGTTTTCTTTCCACTAGCCTGAAAAAATACACTATGAAAAACCAAAAAGCCCACAATCTCAAATTTGACAGGTGCATGGAAAAACACTGTTTTTGCCTGCAGTGTCTCCCCTTAAAAGTGGCTCAATTTTGCGGGAAAAGCGCGGACTTGGCAACTCAGGGTTTCATAGGCCTACCTGGCGGAAAATTGTGAAAACCCTAGTAGTCAGAATTAGGCCTACCTGCATTTTATCACTGCACATGTGTGACTAAATCATACAAAGCAATTTTATTAGCAACCTCAATATCGTTATACATGCAAATTGCCTAATATGCCGTAAAGGTATTTGAAAGCCATCAAAACGGTATTTCGGTGTTTAAGAGAACATGGCTGAATAGCAAATTACGTACTTGTTTCTCTCAGTCCAGCGGCAATGGGTGATTAATAAACTTCTCAGGCTTGTTTTGACATTGGAGATAAACCAGCGGAAAAACTTCAGCCAGGATGTGCTCATTGGGATTCTGTCTCAGGCCGTGAGGAAGTGGTGCTCTTTTGTGAGTGAACACTGCCACCCATCGGTCACTCTGAAAACATGCAGCTTCTAAACACACATACACAGAGTACAAGTAAATAATCTGCGTAGTTCACATCAGTTACTTTATGCTTTTTCTAGGACGACTTCTGTTACAGTAATATTACTCAAGCTCTAGCTTTAAACAGTCAGGTACATCCACGTTTAGAACAAAAACACTAAAAATTTTACGTTGTTTGCATTTACGCTTTTTAACGTACGTGCTCAGTGCTATTACTAAAAATGCCCACGTGGTGGCAGCACAATAACAGAACCAAACAGAAAGTACCTCAAGGCTTTTAGATCCCATTTTTTCAGATGGCAGTTCAAAAACACACGTGTGTTCTGACGTTATTTATTTATTTATTTATTTTGCGCGCGCTCTTGAGTGAAAGGTTAATTAAGGAGGGGGGAATCTTGACACGTTTTGTAATTTGTTTGTAATGTGTTTGTTGTAAAGAAATTAGTTTTTTTTTTTATTATTATTCCCCGACACACACAACACGAACTCCATCTCGTCTGAAACAGTTGTTACAACCGAAATGGCAGTTCTAGGCAATTAAAACTAGAGACTAGCCTCAAACCCCCAGGAATTATACTGTACATTGGACTTGTATATAATCTATACACTGCCATTCAGAAGTCTGAGATCTGTAAGTCATCAAGGCTGCGTTTACTAACTAATATATTTTAAAATATGAATTTTCTTCAGCCAGTACTCTTCAGCGTCACATGATCTTTCAGAAATCATTTTATTATCAATATTGGAAACAGCTGTGCTGTTTATTTATTTTTTTAAACTGTTTTTTTAGGCTTCTTTGATGAAAAACAAGAACAGCATTTATTCAAAATATAAATGTTCTCTAACAATATAAGTCTTTGCTATCACTTTTTATTTAACACATCTTTGGTAAATATAAGTATTAATTTCTTTCAAAAAATGAAAGAAAAATGTACTGACCACAGACTTTTAAATGCTAGTTTATATTGTTACAAAATATTTCTATAATATAGAAATTCAATAAATTTAAAATAAATTATAAATATATTAAATAATTCTACAGTATTATAAGTTAAAAAGAACAACATTTGTTTAATAATACTATTATTACATTTTTTAAATAATTTAAACAACTTAAACTTATTATTAAAGAATGCCACCATTTCCAACAAAATATTAAGCAGCAATATTTTCAACATTGACAAATCAGCATATTAGAATGATTTATGAAGGAAAGAAGACTGGCGTAATGATGCTGAAAAATCAGCTTTGCATCACAGGAATAAATTTAAAAATATATTCACACAGAAAACATTTTACAATCAAATAAAATTTCAATATTACTGTTTTTTTTTCATATATTTATATTTAACTCTGTTTTTATTAATTTTCATAAATTGTTTTTTATTGTATGTTTTTGTTTTATTGTGTTAGCTGTAATTTTTGAGTTCTTATTTAATCACAACAATCCAACTTTGACTGATATTGATTGGCAGAATAAAACAATAATAATAATAATAATAATAATAATAATAATAATAATAAAATAAAATCGGAGTTATCTGCTATTGCAAATATATAATCATATATAAAATGAAATAAGATCATTTTTTACCAATCCCAAAGCTTTATTTTTTTATTTACTTAATTTTAAATATACAGCTCTACGTTAACAACCGCTCAGCTGAAATACAAAGTCCAAGATGCATACACAGGATTGTGTGTGTAAGAGAGAGAGAAACCTTTTGTAATTATACTTATATCAGGGGCTACAAAGCACCTGACTTTAACAATGTATATACTGTTACCAGCATCCTGTTACATAATCAGCAAATACATTCATATTAAATACCACGGTCACCAGTATTTCTTGGTGTTGAAATGTCCTCAGGAGAAGTGTAAAATGTAAACTTGCAAGTTACATTCAAGCATATTTCAAGTTTAAATTAATTTTTATGCATCATTCTTCATTTACAATATCTAGTTATACTTATAAAATAGTTGGCAGTTGAGAAAGGCTGTCGCCAAAAAAAACTTCATCTTCAACGAACGATTCCCTTTTGACATTCCAACTTGACAGCCATAGCAAGCTCAAGAGGAGATTTCTGGGAAAAGGCTCAGGAAAACAAAAGGCCTCGAATCCTCTGCAAGAGACCTTCATGCGTTCTTTGAAGTCTCTCCCTTTGCTACATTCACCCAAGAAGTCTTTTTCAGAAAGTTCTTTATCCAGTGTCTCTCATATATGACCCTCGTTTTTCACTACAGGCTTCGTCCTCTCTGTGTGGCCCTTTTACCAGGATGTGAAAAAGGGTCTCTTGCAGTGGAAGGTCTGGGTAAAAGCATTGCCCAGCTGGACCACACGACCCTGGCCTCCCCCGCGGCTCCTCTCCACCACCACACGAGGCATTTGCACTAACTGGATGGGGCTCTTCCCGTCTTTTAAAGCCTGGGTCAGGTTTAAGATCTATTTGACAAGAACAGGCAAGTATGATTTTACATGCAGCACTTACAACACAAGACTACTTCCTGATGAAGTCGGTTTCTAACTGGTCAGTTTGCTTCTAATACTATATGCACCACTGTTCAAACGTGGGCTTAGTAAATTTAAAAAAGCCATTCAACAAAGATGCATTATATTTATAAAAGTGACAGTAAAAACTGTTTTCAATATTGATGCGTTTTTGAGCACCAAATTAGCATATTAGAATGATTAGATGTGACACTGAATTTGCAGCAACCATTATTCCAGCCCTCATTTTAAATTGTAATAATACTTCACAATATTACTCTATTACTGTATTTTTAATTAATAAAGGGTTTAAAAAAATGACCCCAAACTTTTGAACAAGAGTGTATAAAGGCATGTTAGAGAGATTTTTTTTTTTTTAGTGTTAAAGGCACAATCTTTTTCCTTGGCTTTGCAAATCTGTGGTCTAAATTCAGGTCTACATCTCAGCTGTGATAGGCTGAAAATAGCATCCTGGCTGGGTGTATTAATATACGTTAGCTGTGAATTTTTCATTATGAAGAGCTCCAGCATTTAGTGAGAATGAAGCATGTGAGAACATCACACTATTTCTGGAACAGCATAGAATGCATAATGTAAAATCATCTTAAAGCATAAAACGTACCTGTCCTCTCATAACGGACATCTGTTTCTCAAACATGGTTTTGTCAAACCCTTTATCCGTCTGAAATGTGAAAAGTCATAATATTAACAAAATATTCATCCATACTGAGAATCTTGCAAATGAACGCATAAATGATTAACTAACTTCACTGTAAACCAGTGAGTATGATTACACAGACATGATTGAAAACAGATTTAGCAGGGTCAGGTCACTCAGAGAGGTCAATTAGTAATTTATCTAGACTTTTTCTTGGGTTTTTAGCTTGAATATTTTTAGCAGAGCCACTTGAAATGGGATGAATTTAGAGACGCAACTTCTTTCAGGGTTTTAGTCCACTGACAGCACGCTAAGCTTCGGCTTGCTAACAGAAACTGACAGCACGCTAAAGCCCTGTCCGAGAAGTTAAGTCTCAACATAAACTACAGCTAAATCAACACTTTAGTAACAAGCAATTAATTGCACTGAATGGTAAGAATACAAGTATAGCAATTGCACATTCCAAAAAAAAAAAAAAAAAAGCTGGATTATATTTATTTTATTTATTTATTTATTTAACCCAAATGGTGGGTTCAGCTCGTTAGGTCATTTTACTGGGTTGTTTTTAATCCTTTCACCCAGGTGCTGGATAGTTTTTCTGCACTCTACAAAATGCTGTTTTTTTTTTTTTTTAATTGGGTTATTTTTAATATTTATTTTTACCCAGGTGCTGGGTAGTTTTTCTGTAACTAAGCTGCTGGGTCATTTTTAATGCTGTTTTAATGTTTTGATTTTTTTTCTCCACCAAATCGTTGGGTTGAGCCAGTCTCCAACGAAACAACCCAGCTGCTGAGTTACAATCAGACCCCAAGCTTTTTGCATCCACTACAGGAGAGAGTGGTTCTCAGTGCTCAGAGAGTGGTTCTTATGAATGAAATGTATACATTTCATTCATAAAGTCTTTACTGTGCTGTAAATTATGTAAGGGATAATCAACGCTTTGCCGTGCATTAAAAGATTTTAAATGCACGACGTGAACGCTAATGCCTCCACGAAGTGCATTTAAAATCCTTTAATGCACCGCAAGCCGTTGATTATCCTGCTTATTCCATGGTCATCTGCAAATTTATAGACAAGCTAATACTAGAATTGCTGTATGCAGCAAAATATTTAACTGAATGGGTAATAATGACAGTTATTTTCATTACGTTCGTCCGATCGAGAGATAACAGTTGTGTGATACCTGCTGCGAGTTTTTACCTTGCTGTGGAATATAATGCAGCGATCTAGTATCTAGGCTATTTTATTAATGAGAATTGCAGGGAAGCATTTATGTATGTGCGCAGCACAATGTGATCTTCGACCTCTCTCTCTCTGTGTGTGCGCGCGTTTGTGTGCAAGTGATGTGTGTGTGTATCAATTAAAGCAGCGCGTTAATATAGAATGGTGATTAAACTGACTTGGAATCCAGTATTCAGACAGACCATGGAATAATTATTTTACGCAACGCAACATACAAGGATGAGATGTCAGTCAGCTGCGTCAGCAGCGGTCATTTTGCACGATGGAAATGTTTTTTGCCTTGCATAAACTGACTTTAATCATTATAATACAGAATTAAATTAAATTTGATGTTAAAATATGTTCTCTAATGTCAGTACTGTTTGTTCATTGGCAGGTTATGGAGTCAGTCACATTATCTTTCAGTTACGAGTGAAATGCGAGGTGGCAGTCTAAAGTTCGTAGTTTCCCCCGGTGAACAGCAGCTCATCACCAGCTCAGATTTTGGCAACACACCGGCACAAGAATTAGCACTACTTCAGTGAAAGTGATTACAGAGAATGGTTGCATATACTTAAATTAAAATGCATGTTACATGTAATGAGTTTAATGGTATGCACTATTGTAAACTATACTGTATTCGCCCAAATAAATTCAATTTGTCATATTTTTGTCCATGGGTGTTCTTGCCTAATAATAAATGTACTCTTTTCATTACTCAGATTGCTTCTATAATTCTGTTTGAGATTTTTAATTTCCAGCCCATTTTAATCCAGTAATATAATCATTTTTAAACCATAGTAGACTTAAATAAAACAACCCAGCATGTTGGGTAAAAATAGTCAAATTAACCCAGCATGTGTTTTGTCCAATATTTATCCAGCGCTGGGTTTGCCAAATATCCTGAGTTTGGTTGTTTTTAATCCAGCCTTTTTAAGATTGCAAAACTTAATCTACTGACAGGGAGATTTCCTACCTTGAACATCTCATAAAGGTCCTCACAGAGGTCCTGTACAAAGTTCATGTCAGAAATGCGCGAAAGCACAAGGTCTCTTGTCTCCTGGGAAAAGGCCACTTTGGCCTGAGGCAGCCATGCCCAGTGGAACGGATCTACATGCACAAAGATGAAGAACAATCATTTCACCTGTTAAGTATGATCATTTATACACTACTAGTAAAATGTTTCTCATGATCTTAAGCAAACTTTTAAATTAAATGTTTATACTTAAACGTTCAAAATGCACTTGGTAGACAAATGTAAGATGTGGATAAATGGGAAATCCCTAAATATTGTTTAAAAAGCATTTTTTGGAAGGACAAGGACACATTATATTGATTAAATGTGACAGTGAAAACATTTAGAGTGTTACAAACAATTTCTATTTCAAATGTTGTTTTGCCTATTCAAAAAAAAAAAAAAAAAAAAAGTATAAAAAAAAAATATTAAGCAGCACAACTGTCTTATATAGCGATAAAAATAACTGGAGCACTAAATCAACACATTAGACTCGTCTCTAAAGGATGATGTGACACTGAAAACTGGTCTAATGGCTGTTGGAAATTCCGGTTTACCATCACAGGAAATTAGTATATTTCTATTAAAATAGAAAACAGTCATATATTTATCACTGTTACATAAAAACAGAAAACTAAAAAATAAATGCTTACATGCTCTCCACTCATCGGGGTGTTTAAAAGGGAAGGCCAAACCATTATCTATAGCTGCAATCTGTATGGCTGAGTCTTTTGGGTCAGTCCATTCAGATTCCTGAGAAAAGACACGAGGAAGGGAAATTCAGCATTTGTCTTCATAATCAACCCCTGCAGCAACTTGATCTAACAGAAATGCATTTGCAAAACTAAATTGGTCTTATGTTCAACGTGGTGTGATGTTTAAAGAGCTTTACTGTGCATATGGGAGGAACTGTTTACCAAGAGATGTCATGCCCATTTATACACATACACACACACATACACACACACACACACACATAATTTATTCAATCTATTTTAAAATCTATTTCATTTTATTTTTTATAATTTGAGTATATGTATATACACATACATAGTCATGTTGCACCCAAAAAATATGAATATGACAGCCCTGCATTTTCACATGGTTCTCAGTCATGGCATTTTCTTTGAGCTGCCCAGCACTGCAAACACAGGAGCTCTATAAATATCTCTCAGCTCACCTTTTCTGTCAGCTCTCCATCGCCTGGCTTCTCATACTTGATCAACCAGTTATCATTCCCTCTGTCTAAAGAAGCCAAAAAAGATATCAGATTTCCTTTTCAAAGGCACAGTAAACAATTAGCAATTCTTTCATATGGTCAAAACATGTCCTGAAAGACATGGTACGTTTGTATGGTGCGAGAGGTAGAAAAAGAGGAAATGAAGAAAGATAATAAAGACTGCCTGAAAAAGAGATGAGATACAGTTGAGCAAGAGTGAGAACAGGAAACTCTGTGGTTTCTTGAAAAAAAAAAAAAAAAAAAAATTAATAACTGTTCAAAAGCTTAATTTTTTTTTTTTTTTCCACAGTAGTAACCAATACCAAAGTTGCTTTATAGTGCAGCTATTTTAGTAAAAATAACCTCAGTAACTATGGGATTATATGAACACAGTGGTTACCATGGTAAAGCTTTGTAAGGAAATAATTTCAAGAACAATGGTATGAACAAAGAAGGAACCTGAATATCAGCATTAGGTACCTGTGTTTCTAATGACATAATCCAGCACCACCAGCCTCTCAAACTGAGACTGAAGCTGCTTCCTCATGTTCTCTGGAAGAGGCTCTGCCTCAAACTTTCTCAGCCAGTAGTCTGCTTCATGATAGCCCTCCACAAACAACTGAAATGAGCCCACCTACACAAAACAACAACAAATCATGATTTTTCTGATAAGTTTGCTCTCTACTGACCCTTCGCAAAGACATTCCCCCTTCATTACTACTGCTTTGTCCGACAAGCCATGACACTCATGCCACACATCATGTTCTAACACAGTGAAAAATAGCCTACTTCGCAGAGCAAAGAGGAAACTGACATTGTGGCATCAGATAAGACAGAGCAGGTTACCTTAGTTATGAAACAAAGTCTCAGCTTTCAAACTGTCATTTAAGAAATTCAAAAATAAACAGTTTTTTGGCTCCTTAAAGGAAAAGTCCACTTTCAGAACAACAATTTACAGATAATGTACTCACCCCCTTGTCATCCAAAATGTAAAGAAATAATGTTTTTTGAAGAAAATATTTCAGGATTTTTCTCCATATAATGGACTGACATGATGCCCCGATTTTGAACTTCCAAAATGCAGTTTAAATGCGGCTTCAAACGATCTAAGATGACATTGTAAACAATCCCAGCCGAGGAAGAAGGGTCTTATCTAGCGAAAGGATCGGTTATTTTTATATAAAAAAAAATATATATATATACAATTTAAATACTTTTTAATCTCAAACGCTCGTCTTGTCTTTCTCTCCATGACCTCTGTGTATTTTGCCTTAAGACAGTTAGGGTATGTCGAAAAACCATCCGACATCACTGCAGAAGTACCGCCCCAGTCTTTGCAAAGTTAACATGCAAAGAAGATCAAACACCCTTAACAAAAAAGGTAAAATAGCGATATAAGACGATTTTGAAGTTAAGGGAGGACATGAGATGGGAGTTTTTCGACATACCCTAACTGTCATGAACTGGAAAAAAACAATTTAGGCAGAGCGAGAAAAGATGAGAATTTGACATTAAAAAGTATATAAATTGTATTATTTTTATGAAAATAACCGATCCTTTCGCTAGATAAGACCATTCTTCCTCAGCTGGGATCGTTTACAACTGCAGTTGGGATCGTTTGAAGCCACATTTAAACTGCATTTTGGAAGTTCAAAATCGGGGCACCATAGCAGTCCATTACATGGAGAAAAATCCTGAAATGTTTCCCTCAAAAAACTATTTATTTATGGCTGAAGAAAGAAAGACATGAACATCTTGAGTGACAAGGGGTGAGTACATTACCTGTCAATTTTTGTTCTGGAAGTGGACTTCTCCTTTAATGCGTCACGACAGATCGTAGTAGCTCTTTAGCTCAAGTGTCATCTCTTCCTCTTTACTAGTTATTATAGCATGAAATAAACATGAACATCTGAAGGTATCTGCATTTTGGAAGTTCAAACTCGTGGCCACCATAGAAGTTCACTATATGGAGAAAATTCCTCAATTTCCTCAAGAAACAATTTCTTTACGACTGAAGAAAGAAAGACACAAATATCTAGGATGACAAGGGGTAAGTAAATTATCTGTAAATTTTTGTTCTGAAAGTGAACTTTAACTGTTAAAAATCTCTTCAAAATGAACAGGGTTAAAACCAGCCCAATCTAATAAAACATGCTTCAGGGATAAAGGGTTTTGGCATAGAGAACATGTTGGAGGATCTTCTCCTAGCATTAAAAACTTGTGTGTCATTCTGGAATGACCTATTCTATAGCGGGTATAAACACTGGGTATGGTCCCAAAATTAATAGAAATCTCTTTTGTCCAACACTGGGGGCAAATCTGTGATATATGTTTGAAACAAAATGAAGGTGAGTAAATTACAGAACGTTAATTTTTTTCAGCTATCCTTTTGAGCAAAGACAGAAAATGGGTCGGTACTAAAAACTGTGATTGTTTTAGAGGCGTGTCGTTACCTTTGGAGGAAGACCAACTCTGTGAAACCGTCGTCCAACTTTGGGGACTTTCTCCAGTGCATATTTCTTACCACGGGATTTGGCACGGTCAATTGCACTATAGTGAAAAGTCTCACTGGCCAAATTCACAACCTGAAAAGAAAGGGCGAAAGTTTTGGCTCTCAATTCTTAAAGTGGATTTAAATGCTTCTATAGTGCCCATCCTCACCTTAGTTTTGGGAACAATCCCCAAACCCAGTTTTTGGTCAACAAGTGAGGCAGCTGCCTCCGAGAGGTAGCCCTGATTAGGAATGAGGCAACCACGGCCAAAACAACACGGGCAGCAGACTTTATGGAAATATTTGGTCCATTTAGGGTTTAAGTGACCATAAGGCTCCTCTGATTTTGGTTTAAACACACCAATGATTTTCTAAAGGAGAGAAGGTACAGGCAATGAGAAAAATCACATTTAACACAACTAGATTTAAAAATAACTACTTTGAATTATATGGTAAAAGAAATGTTTACTGAGAGAATGAATCCAACCAATTCCTCATTAACATTAATGCATGAATGTATTCGTTTAGCACACAGGAAAGAGGTGATGATGCATATATGATCCACTACAGTAAACAATAACGTGAGGTGCATGAATACTCACTAAACCAACTAAGAAGCTGTACTTTTTTTTGGTCAGAGTTCTTGTCTTTCTGTTTTGACTTTTAAAACTGATTAATTCAGGGTTGACACACATACCCCTTTGGGATCCTTGACAAAATAGCTTCCACTGGATCCTTGTGAGATGCGTTCTGGAAAGACGCCATTTTCTATCGCCTGCTCAGCCCTTTGGATGATCTCGGCAAACTCTGGGTCTTCTGGGAAATGGTTGAATTCTCCACTGCTATTACCTATATGCACACATACAAAGTGATTCAAATGTACAGTGCAGCGAATATGTTCTCTTGTATGTCTGCATTTATATGTAAATATGTCCCCTCATCTCTAAAGGCCGTATAGCAGAACGTTTGGGGAATGATTTTCTTTTAATAATTTCCATCAGAGTGAAATTCATGCTCAAGGCCATTTTTATCTGGAACAAAATTGAACCTACTCCTCGAAATCCCAGCTTCAAAGCTGAATCACTAGTGAGCATGCAATTTAGTCAAACACTTTTGCTCTGTTTGCAAACCAGCCTTCAGAAAGATAAAAATTAAAAGAGCACTGGGCATTTCTGGAGCGCGAAGAAGCCGAAAAAAAACATGGCGGTAGATGAAAGGTTCAATATCAAAGTGATTCATCTAAAGACCTGCAAATGCAATGTTTTCATTTTCTGTACTAGGTACTGACAGCTCAAATGTGGGTTCATATAACTATTTTGTCAAATTTGGCAAAGAAAAAAAAAATGTGGCCTAAACAGAATCCAGCTACTACAATTCCTGTACAAGATAAGAAGAGTATAACTCAGTGTAGATGTAAATACACCACAAAGAGGATTTTTATGTATTCCTTAGACATAAAATGGAAAATCAATTTTTCTATTTTGAATTTATTTTTTTCCCTACATGCGGGAGTTCTTATTATGAACAATTCATCCATGAATGTTTAACTTATTTATTTGACTGCATAATTCCTAATCAGAATGTCACAGCTCAATCTTCTTGTGAAAACACTGACTTGTTTGTAGCACCCCTTCCCTAAATCAACTGCAAGCTTGCATTCAGATCAAAATCAAAACCAGATCAAAAATCCAATCAAAAACAGATCGATAGAGTCTCCATCCTCTCTTTTTTTCTTTAAATAAATCATTTTCACTTCAATCTGTCACAGTACAGAAAAAACATGTTTAAAGCATCATACATCATGTACCTTAGGGAAAAAATGTAGATGTTGCAGTTCCACCTTTTTAACCTTATTTACACTGGGGGGATTTACTTTGGAACAATTTTCACTCATAACAACATTTCACAAATAAGTACAAAGAAATGGCAAGTAACACACTGAATTTAATTTTTTTGAGGCAGAAAGGCTTAAATAGTATTTTCTTGTGATTCATGCTCCAATAATCATACAGGAGTGCATATTCTTTTTTTTTCCTATTTTTTTTTCCTCAAGGTCATCTTAAAATGCTCATCTTTTCACTAAATAAATAAATATTATGTGTGTGTGAGCGTGTGACCCTGGACTTAAGTGTGTGACCTTGGTCTAAAGTAGCACGGGTATATTTGTAGCAATAGCCAAAAATACATTGTATGGGTCACAATCATCAATTTTTCTTTTATGACAAAAATCATTAGGATATTAAGTGTAGATCATGATCCATTAAGATATTTTGTAAATTTTCAACCATAAATATATCAAAATGTAATTTTTGATTAGTAATATGCATTGCTAAGACAACTTAAGGCGATTTTCTTAGTATTGAGTAGTAGTTGTATCTCAGCCAAATATTGTCCTATCCTAACCATATAATCAATGGAAAGCTTATTTATTCAGCTTTCAGATGATGTATAAATCTCAATTTCAAAAAAATTGACCCTTATGACTGGTTTTGTGGTCCAGGGTCACATACATATACATACACGCTTCATTATTTCAAGCTTACTGATTGAGATGCCACAATAAATGTGACATCTATATTACCAATTACACTGCGCATTTTAAAAGAGAGGATATTTTTCAGTGATACTCATGATCCGTAGTACTTAGTTTGATCTTCAACATTAGAGCTTTACTTTTTTCCCTTGCTCTGAACAAAAATTTTTGAAAAATGGTGGACTCATTATTATTCTTGATGGAAAAACATAATAAAATAGTACAATGACAATCTTGTCTTTAATCTTTTAAAAATAAAAAAAAAATATTTAGTGTGGGCAGAAATTAAGAATGTTTCTACGACCTAATTTGTTCCCACATTTTATTAAATCATGGCCATATTGCACTAATTCACTCCCTTGTTTTGAATAAATTAAAATTACTACAACATGGCCACAAGCAAATTTCTAATTCAAAGCCACAATGAAACAATGAATTAATTCTTATTTTGTGGAACCAATATTTTTTCCCAACATGTCATGTGAGGGCTCTGTATTTACAGTGGTGTTGTAACACAAATAAATGAAAGATCTTTGGATTTCCCCCTTACTTTACAAAGAATGTGGTTCATTATTATTTCTTACTGAGAACGCAACGATAAGACAAAGACAAACTCGCTTATATTAAACATAGAAATATTGTCAGATAGGTACACTTTGACACCATATCCTCAGCCATCATCTTGTCAGTCATCTCTCTTGTATTCACATAAGTGAAATCTGACTCCTGCTGCTACTGCTTTATGGAGCAGAGGCTTTCAGTTTATAATTTTAGCGTCCGTTGCCCAACTGAACTAAACAGCTTTTATTTTTATAAAAAGAAAAATGACTGCACAGGCAGCAGGCAAGTAATGTAATCAGCGTGCAGCTAAACACTATGTACCAACGAGAACACAGACTACTGCGTCAAGGCTAGCCTACTTAATTCATCCAGAGTCCAAAATGGCCATTTATCAGTGAGCTTTCTAGTCTGTTTATGATACTCAAAACTTTAATTTTTAAAATACAGAAAATCTTTTTTTTTTTTTTTTTGAGCCTTTATGTCTGATTTCTAATGCTTACACTTGTATCAGTGTTTCACATGCAAGTTACAGTCACTCATGTGATCTGCGTAAAGGGAGCTGATGGTCAGATCAGATGATTCAGTCACAATCCATTCCAAACTACAGTAGAGAGGGCTTGTGTGTCTCTTATTAACACTGAAAACTACATCCACAACTTGCCCGCTAAGGCTTCGTTTAGAAAAATAGCAAAAATGGGCATATATGATTCAAATCGATTTCGCTTTTTGTGTTCTAAACAAACAACCTGAAATCCAGTGTTTACAAACCTGATCCAAAAGTGGTCTGACACTCTCAGCTGTAGAAAGAGAGCCTTGCGGCATCTTGCTGATGTGTACAGTATTACTATAGCAACTGATGCAGCAACACTGTACAAACAGATTATCAGATTGAATTACTTGACCTAAAGATCAAGTTTGAAAACCAGCGTTAACAAAGCCTTACACGTATACAAGTCACATGATACGAGGCGAGGGTTTTTTTCATTTCACTAAATCTATCAAACGTCTATTTGAAAATCCACTACAGTGAATGCACACACTGCAGCAAATCTAACTCCAAGTAGTCTACACAGAATCTAAAAGGTAAAACACATGAACAGCTGATGGACTCTGTGCAGCTTTACCTAGTTGAATAAGAGAGTCCATTAGACAGACAGACGGAACCTCTCTGATGGCCATTAAACATTTAGAAGATGACAAGTACACTTTCCCTCTCTCGTACACACAGACACACCCATACAAACACATATCTGCATATAATAAATGTCAATTATCATAAGTGGTTTGATTTTTAAAGACTGCAATTATGACAAAACCATGCTACTCCCAAATTCATTCAGTGTTCCTACAGTTGATCAAACCGGTTTTGGAAACACCGTGAAACATCTCTTACACAAAATAAAATAGAGCCAGTCTCGAGTCTCATCCGTTGAAATGAATAATAACCGCAGACGCAGATGCCATTGTCATGCAGCCAAAAATCGCACAAGTTCAAAAAGACTAATTGCCCTACTAACTCTCTTTCAGATCTTCTGGATATTTTAGGCTCACTGGAGACATTTGACAATTTAACATACTATTCTCTTAATTTTTTAAAGGAGAAGTCTACTTCCAAAACAAAGAGTCACATATAATGTACTCAACCCCTTGTCATCCATGATGTTCATGTCTTTCTTTTTTCAGTTGTAAAGAAATTATGTTTTTTGAGGAAAACTTTTCAGCATTTTTCTCCATATAATGGACTGGTATGGTGCCCCGATTTTGAACTTCCAAAATGCAGTTTAAACATGGCTTCAAACGATCCCAGCCGAGGAAGAAGGGTCTTATCTAGCGTAACAATCGGTTATTTTAATAAAAAAAATAATACAATTTATATACTTTTTAATGCCAAATGCCGCATTTAAACTGCCTTTTGGAAGTTCGAAATTGGGGCACCATACCAGTCCATTATATGGAGAAAAATGCAGAATTGTTTTCCTCAAAAAACATAATTTCTTTACAACTGAAGAAAGAAAGACACGAACATCTGTGAATTTTTTTTTTGAAAGTGGACTTCTTTAACAGGGGTATTTAAACTTCCACATTCAATCCACTTCTATATTACACCAGAATGTACAGAATAAACACCTTCAATGATGACAATGACCAGCTGACTGCACAATTCTCTTTAAAGGATTAGCATCCAAGATGTTCATGTATTTCTTTCTTCGGTTGAAATGAAATTAAGGTTAAGGAAAACATTTCAAGATTTTTCTCCAAATAGTGGACTTCAATGGGAGCCAACGCATTGAAAAAGATCCAAATTGCAGTTTCAATGGAGTTTCAAAGGGTTACGATTCCAGATGAGGAATAAGGGCTTTATCTAGCAAAACAAACGGCCATTTAAAAAAAATAAAATAAAATAATAATAATAAAAAATACTTTTTAACCACAAATGCTCGTCTTGCACTAGCTCTGCACGTCCATGACTTCATGCATTACGTAATCACATTGGAAAGGCCACGTGTGGTTAGGACATGATATCGTTAAAAAAAAAAAAATATTTTGGATATTGATACCGATAACAATACCTTGACTTCAATCTCAAAAATGCTTTGGTTTTATTTTTTAAGCTTGTTGTCGTTTTTACAGACTCGAATACTTATCTCCTGAGCCACTGCACAAAGGAACAAAATGTAACCAACACAAATCAAACAGTCAAACAGTTTCCACAAGTTTTAGGCTATGTTTACACTAATGGGCGTTCATTTTAAAATTCATAGCTCAGACAGAATCGTCACTTCATTTTCCACTGATTTACTGACTCTATACATAAGAAGCCCAGGAAAACATGTTTACGGCTGAAACGAAGTTAACATACGATTATGATAGTATATAATTTGTATGTGATTTTCATGAGATTCTGCCTATTTTCATATTAATACACTGTGTTTACATGAGAACTGCTAAGCAGATGTAGCGATTAGCTTGATATAAAAGGCTATACATTTCAGCAACATTACATGGCCAAAACACACATCAGACCACAATCGGAAGTTATTACAAACACTTGATGGTGATTTAAAGTGAGTAAAAGCAAAATATAAATCTTACTTATTGTCTTATGTGGCGCGATGCTACAGTGTGCATGAATGGTCACGTAACTAGACCTGCAAAACGACCTGCAATCGATTTAAAATAAAGTTTATGTTTGCATACCATGTGTGTACAGTGTATATTTATAATGTGTATATAAATACACACACATACACGTATATATTTAAATATATATATTTGAATGTAAACACTATAATATAAAATTTACATTATACATAAAATAAATATTTTACATATAAATCTAATATTTTTCCTTAAAATATACACACGTGTGTGTATTTATATATACGTAATAGAGATACAGCACACACACAGTCGCACATATAGTAAGCAAACATAAACTTATTTTGAATCTATTAAATTGTGCTTAATCGTTTTACAGCTCTACACATAACGCCAATTTCGATCGGGTAGTGTCTTTTCTGAAAAAAAGTGTTAAAAGCCAGTATGGACGAGGATAGTTCTCATTTTAAAACGCTGTTCTAAAACAAAAATGCACCAGTGTAAATGTAATCTTACGTCTATGAGGGTTGGGACACTTTCACACTACAGCTTCGTCATGTGAGCCTTCTGCGTAAACTAGGAGGTGTGTTTGACTTGACATGGTGCAGACTGATCGGTGTATGACATCAAAGCACCGCAAGAACTAGACCGCTCCATACGCTTTTGAATCGTGTGTGTATTCTGATGTCAAACACTGATCGGTCTGCGCAGCGCCACTTCTAATCAAACACATCTAGTGCTGCATACTTATTGGCTCACTAACACTGACAAGATTAACCCCTTAGGTATGTAAGTTTGGTACTGAAAGACAAGACATTTTCAATACTCAATGGAATCAAGCAATTCAAACTCAGTACCCAGCCCTATGCATGGTTAGTTCTTTGTGTGTGTACTTTGGTTCAAAAAGGTAGGGTAGGGCAAAATAACTAACCTCCAACTTCAAAATCATCAACATTGTTGATTTCCCTTTTTTTGTAAAGGGTGTTTGACTTTCTTTGCACGTTTGATTTGTAAACACTGGGACGGTACTTCCACCTACATCACATGTGACCTTTCCAATGTGATTATGTGAAGTCATAGATGCATAGCTAGTGCAAGACGAGCATCTGTGTTTTTTTGTTTGTTTTTGGAAAACGACATCATTTCGCTAGATAAGACCCTTATTCCTTAGCTGGGATCATGTAGAGCCCTTTGAAGCTGCACTGAAGTTGCAATTTGGACCTTCAACTCGTTGATCCCCATTGAAGTCCACTACATGGAGAAAAATCCTGGAATGTTTTCCTCAAAAACCTTAATTTCTTTTCGAATGAGGAAAGAAAGACATGAACATCTTGGACGACATGAAGTTTTCAATAAAACGGTACACTTGAATGTACATACAAATACGGAATAAAAGATTAGTGACTCATTACTTTCATCTCATCTTGATTTCAGGCCACTTTCAAGTGTAACTTGCCCTTTTTTGGATCGCACCAATCATATAGCTTCCTTATGTAATGAAAGAATGTCTAATTTCACCAAGGAGGCCGAATTTATATTTAATAATTCTATGTAATATTTGCATGCTTTGGGGAGATAATTATGCCAGTAAACAAAGCAAACATAGCACATCACAGTGATGCAACGCTAATAATATCTTAATTTAAACTAGGCAATGCAACTCCTGAGAGAGACTCTAGCGTTTCATTTTCCTTCACTGAAGGCTTCTGGATCTTAGAGATAAAACAGAAGCCAGTGTCTTTCTGCTCTCTGCCTCATCTGCATTCAAATGAACCCGTTATTAATATGCAAGGAAACTTTATTGCATCAATACAGCCCACAGCTGCGCAAGTAATCTTGTTAGTACAGATGCACCTGGAAAGACTAAACCACACACACAACACACAGAAACAGGCAAGCATGAATATCAGGGGCTGTGTAGATATCCCAGCAGCTGCTGTGGTGTCACCTGTACACGTGTGCCCCGGGGTTCAAAGAGCATGTAAGCTGAACTGTGGAAATGGTTGCATAACGGACCATGTTCTGAGATAAAGCAGATGGAGTAACAGCGCAAAGAGCAAGAGTGTGGGAGTGAATTTAGAACATTTAAAGAATTTATTTATATTTTGCATGAAAACTTGTTTTGCATGTGCAAGACAGGAGGTAAAAAAAAAAAAAAACTATCCTCTCTCTGAAAAATGTTTTTAAATTTAATTCATTTCAAAGTTCCCCAAGGTACATTAGCTGTTTTTTGGAACACTGCGCGCAACAGAAACAGAACGCACGGTTGCTATGGAAACTAATGCAGACGGGTCCCTTGTGCGTTCTTTCCCCGGTTGAATTCACATTATACAACAAAATGACGAAAAGTCGCTGTCGTGTATGAGGGGGAGTGGCTACATATCAATAAAGGCGTGGTTGGCTGTTTTAATTACGTGTAATTAATAACTGTGGATTCTGCTGATGGTGTTAAAAAAAGTAGTAATAAAAACAATGTTATTTGCAAACCTGAAACGTCATAATAAAACAAATACAGGTGAAAATACGTAGGGAAGCAAAATAAAAGCTTCTGAAGTGTGACACCTCTACCTTGAGCCAGTTTATTCTGAATACATGTTGATCAGATTATATCCAGCTCATATGTCTCACCTGGAGATGCCAGATTATCAGATGATGAGCTGTGTCTATTCCTCCGCGTCCTTTTCTCTCTTCCACTCCGAGGTGAGAGATTTCCGGCAGGTCCCGGTAAGAGAAGCGCCTCTTCACCCGAACCGTCCGCTTCCAGCTCCGTCAGCACGCTTTCTGTCGAGTTCGAGATCCGAACCGCTGCCCCGGGGTTCAGCGAGAGTCCTAGTGACGGCGCCGCCGGTCGGGTCTTTTCAAATAACACCGCGGGCACCTCCGACGTGAGAAAGTTCGTCTCCGGTGTTAAATCTCCGCCGCCTTTCTCCGGCTCGCCGTCGGTGGGATCGCATTCTGCCATCATCGCGGACTTTGGATGTATTCAGTTTCTGTCCAGCAAAACTCAGGCACCTCTCAAAATCCGCGCTTCATATCCGTGAGTCCGTCTTTATTTTTTTCTTTCTTGAAGACGCGCTGATGCTCTCAACCTTTTCACGTCCACATCATCCGTCACCATTACCGACTTCCTCTATTCTCAAGCATGCGCACTGCTTAATCTTACCGTCGAACAGGTTTCTTAAAGGCACAGTAACGGACAATTGATTCAGCAAAGAGTGGTGTGTGTGTTTTTTTTTTTTTTTTGCAAGTTTGTCGTTTTCTAAGATTAGTCACAAATCATTCCAACCCCCTTTTCAAAGTTAAAGGGATCGATAACACAAAAATGARGATTCTGTCATCATTTACTCACCATCATGTTTTCTCAAACTGACATGACTTCCTTTCTTCTGAGGAACACAAAATAATGCATTTTAAAGAGTTTTGGTTACCAATGACAATGGACAACATAAAATAAATAAATAAATAAACGAATAAGAACAAGTTGTAGGTGAGTAATGACTGATTGATTGATTTAGGTGCAGTGAACTATTTTTAATAATATATTTTTGAACAGCAAGATTTATTTATTTGATCCAAAATACCACAAAAGCAGTGATATTGTGAAATATTTTTACTATTTTAAAATAACTGCTTTCTATTTGAATATATTAAAAAAAAAAAAAAATTATTCCTGTGACCAGAACTACATTTTCAGCATCATTACTCCAGTCTTCAGTGTCACATGATCCTTCATCATTGTAATATTCAGATTTACTGCTTAAAAACATATAAATATATGAAGTTGTTCTACAAAACTGCATACATATCTCAAACCTTAAGTTTGCAATTGTTGTATCTGCAGTTCTGTTTTGTCAAGTATGTAAACTCTACGTGGTAATTAGTCCTTATTTAGCAACTTGTGACATGCTTTAAAATTCATATTTGATGCACCATATTAATGACATATCAAGACAGCACTCCTGGTTCTATAATCATCTCATCAACATGTTCAATAAAAAAAAAGAGAGAGAGAGAGAGAGAAACAGAAATGTAATGGTAAAAAAAGTTTTATTTTTACCACATCCCATGTTGATAAGTATAAAATACAGATATACATGAGGAAACATGAGTAGTCTATACATATGTAAAATATCCATTATCCATTACAAAGATGGAATTGTTTTTGCATGTTGGCAACAAACGATAGATCAATATTTTCCCTTCTTTTGGAACAATAATTTTTTCAAGCAGCAATGTGTATGGGAAATATGTCAGTGATTAGTGTTTGTTTGTCTTTTTAATTTCTATAATTTGATTTATGTGGTAGAGGTAACAAGTCATTGGTAAACTGTAATGAACAAGGACACTGTTTAATCAGAGAAACCACAAAGTACACTACATTTGGCACTCCATGTTGTGCAAATCACCTGAGTTTTTGAGAAGGTAGGACACGCTCTTTTTGTCTCACAAACATACATCCTTTTAACCGTAATACTTTCATCTAAAGATATAAAGAATAAAACACGGTATCAAAAAAAAAAAAAAGTAAAACAGTACCAGAGTATTCATGACATTAAAACTGTAATATTTTGCCTCAAGACTGGATGTTTCAGCAAGTTTTGTAGACCTTGATGGAAGACCTTTCATTTTTGTCTTTTGGAAGTCTGAAGTTCTCTCCCCTTCTCATTTGATTTCAGTTTCATAATTGCAGACATCAACACCTTAATTAAACCTAAATTAGGCCCGAGACTTTCAGAACTCTTCCATATCATAATTTAGGAAATTCTATAATCAATCACAATCCATCATTGTGCTTCAAAACGTCATTCATTAACCCAAACCAGTTGACTGAATTAAAATTTAACAGAATCTGGCCTTAGCATTTTGGCATTCATTCTGAGGACTTTGCTGAGTCCACAGAGGTATCTTGGCACAGTCACATGCTCTTCTTTTCTTCTTTCTGCTCTTCTCAAATAATAGCCAAGTTCTATTCCTGTATCATGTGTGAGTTTTAGTCTCTGCACAGATGTTCAGAGATTTGCTGATTTTCAACAACTAAAAATATCCAAATAATCTCTTTCACAATGAAGAGCAGCTCCTAAAATTTGTAGGACAGAGATATAACTTCAAATCTTAACCAGGATCTTCTTCCTGTAGAGCAGATAGGCTATGATCACCCAAATAGAGGTGGCCACAAGGTTCTGTGCCAGGTGCTGTGCGTGTGATTGGCTATTGGTCATTTTCCAACGAAAAGGGAAGTATTCCTCAAACACTTCATGACCCACATAAACCAAAATGGAATTCACACCTGCCAAATAAAAGGTAACATTGAAAAGCAATTCATAAAACAAACAAGTATGCGATAATTAGCGTAAACTAAGGCTGCGTGACCCTGGACCACAAAACCAGACATAATTTTTTGAAATTGAGATTTATACATCATCTCAAATACATAAGCTGTCCATTGATGTATGGTTTGTTAGGATAGGAAAATATTTGGCTGAGACACAACTATTTGAATATCTGGAATCTGAGGGGTGCAAAAAAAAAAAATCAAAATACTGAGAAAATCGCCTTTAAAGTTGTCCAAATTAAATTCTTAGCAATGCATATTACTAATCAAAAATTAAGTTTTGATATATTTTCGGTAGATCTTTACTTAATATCCTAATGATTTTTGACAAAAATTTGATCATTTTGACCCATACAATGTATTTTTGGCTATTGTTACAAATACACCAGTGCTACTTAAGACTGGTTTTGTGATCCAGGGTCACATATACATATATAACATATACATATATAACGGCACAGGCATTTTAAGGTAATTCTATCGCCCCCTTGAGTACTGAGGTTTGTTACTGTCACAATAATAACTACTTATAACCAAGTTATCCACAAGTTTCCTACACCCCATGAGGCCTTGCATCAGAAGTAGGAGCGTCTTCCAGTTTAAAGTAAACAAGCGGGACGTGGCACTCATTCGTTCTACAGCTGACAGGAGTGATGGGCAAATAAAGCCTCGTGAAGCACCGAGACTTTCCTCTGACTGTTTCGGGAAAAGATTTGAAGTGTCGAGAGTGTCGAAAACAGCGCGATCTGGTGGTTAGTAAAAAATAAAGCAGCCAAAAGCCTGTGAAGCTCCGTCGGAAGAAGCATTCAACACAATTTCCATAGATCGATCCATGTTATATGCACAAATAAAAGCCTAACCGTGTGTGTGTTTGTTCGTTGAATTTCTGACACATTGAACAGTGCCATTAAATGCCAGTACGAATATCAATATGATGTAATAGAAGAATAATGTACACATATATTAATTACATATGGCATATATTTAATTTTCATAAAATAATTTGTATTCTTTATATTACTTGTATGACTGGATATTTAAAAGTGTAATTATTAAATGAGTCCCACTGAAAATGTACTCGCAAAGTAAGATCTGGGGGGCCAAACATTATGACACGTAAAGTGAATCGCACACATGAATGGACAGACGAAAGGGATTTCTACGTTAACAAGCCTCGATTCGAGGCTTCATCTGGCATGCCCTTTAACACGAGCTCTGATGTCTCGGTTCAAATGTCATTTCACTAGTTGACAGTCACTCAAGATTCATTCAAGATTCAAGATCCAAACTTGCTAATGATGTGGGAACACAAATTTGAAAAGCATATGTTGTCCATAAGAACGTAATGACATCTCTCATAAAGGTGTGCATCTTTACAAAGTAAACAATGGTCTAAAAAACACTTCCCTCTTCGCTAATTAGCACACAAAATACCATTGGTATACTACGTCCGCCGCCTCACCGGAAGTTGTACCCACGTTCTTTTTTACAGAAACGCTCCCCGGAAACTTGTGGATAAGAGAAACAAATTTTGGGTGCAGTCTTGAGTTAAGGTACATTCATTCTGACTGTGGGAACCGGGTATTAATATAACATAAATGATGTCTCTTACTGAAATATGATGTAGACAACCTATGATAGATATACGCTATTTACAAAATCCACATAGTTTTATGCATATTTTGGACTATAGTGGGCACCATTATTTCGACGACATGAAACGGCTGCACTCTGTGAGCTACTGGCGCTACCGGTTGCTATTTTTAACTCGGAAAATAAACTACTGATACGATTCCCACAGTTACTTAAAGAGCTTACAGCTGGCGATGAATATTAGCTTAGGCTTAAACCAAATGCCCTACCAATGATTTTTCCCCACAATGAGTCTAAATGCCCCCGATTTTGAGTGAAATCCGCACCGGAAAACTCCTTCAGTGGCTGCAACGTCATAACAAGTGTCAGCATGTTTACATCCTGCCAGGGTGGCATCTAGCATTTCTTGTCTCTGCCGTTTGTAAGCTCTTTTAGTAGTGGTGGTTTAATAAAAGCCTCAAAGGCATCAGGGCTAAAGTGGAGAGAACAAAGACGCAGGTCTTTAGGAAGTTTTATTCACCCACAGGCATCTTCCCATTGTTTTCTCCTCTTCTTATCGCTAGGAAAGCAGTGAAGAATTGCACTGCTTCTCGTTGCCCTTAAACTAAAAATTACAACCAAAAGCTGCACGATGTGGCATCGTATCAGAGTTGTGTATTCGGAGTTGTGCTGTGGTAAAAATAGCAACAGGTAGTACCAGTAGCTCAACGAATGCAACCATTCCACCTCAGCAAAATAATGGCGCCACCCATAGTCCAAAATATGTATAAAATGATAAGGATTTTTTTTAAATGACGTAAATCTTTCATGGGTTTTCTACTACATATTTCAGTAAAACACCTCATTTACGTCATATTAGGCCATAAACCATTCACTTAAAGAGCTTACCAGGGTAGAAGAAGGGAGCTCCAGACCACCACTTCTTTACATCCACCATGTAGTAAAAAACCCCCAGAGTCACAAAAGCAAAACAGCTAAGAGTCGTAACGTAGGACAAAGACCTGAAAGTCACACAAGACAGAAGCCATGAATCATCCAGCATACATTACATTCCTCTTCTAATCAGTAAGCAAATCTGGTATTATACTTCCTGCTTCTGAAAGTGATGTGCATGTTTTCATGTATGAAGAAAGACATGAAAATGTGTGAGTGTGTAAAAAGAATAAAACTGGAGCAATATGCAAGGGAGCCTGAGTTTACCACAGGTTTTTGTTGATAGGGATAAAGCCGTCATTTCTGGAGCACTTGGTCAATACAGCTGAGATGATTCCCTTAATGCACAGACAGACAGCATGAGATTTCCACAATTTTAAACCTCAAACAAAGCTTTATATAAATATTGATTCACTGTGTGACTTTCAAATTATATACGAATACTATGCCAGTTCAGACAGTTTTTGTAAAACAGATAGAGATACAAATAAAAACAACATCAAATGCATCCCTAATAACTTTAACAAACATTATTACACCACTCTGAAGTACTTGATTGTGTTTGGTCATTCACAGCATTTTGTGGTGAAATATTTTTTGTATTTTGGCTGCTAAACTGTATAATTGACCGTTGTGGCAATTGTACTGTGTCAGTTCTAGGTCTCTCTGGGCTCTCTTTCTTCTCACATAATAAAGTAATTTCTACTCAAATCATTATTTCATGCTGATTTATTAAAGTATTGTGAGTAGCCATGTAAAAAGTGGCATAATGAACTCATTATCACAAAATATACCCTTTCACTTTGGAGTCCTGATCACCGTGTTGAATTCTCTTTTATACTAATGACTGGCCTAATATATTATTCTTTATTTATTTCACTAGAGGCATATATTATAAATATTAAATATAGTAAAAACAGTAATATTGTGAAATATTATTACAATTTGAAATACAATTTGTTTTGTATTTTAATATATGACAAAACTGAATCTTTAGCAGCCATTCCTCCAGTCTTCAGTGTCACATGAACCTTCAGAAATCATTATAATATGCAGATTTGCTGCGCAAGAAACAATCCTTATTACTAATAATGTTGAAAACAGTTATGCTGCTTAATGTTTTTAAAGAAACTGGGACGCAGTTTTACAGGATTCTTTGATAAATAGATCAGAAGTTTAAAAGAACAGGATTTATTTAAAATAAGTCTGAATAAAAAGTATTGCTTATGTATTTTTTTGTAAATCTTAACCCAAAACTTTTAAACATTGGTGTATAATTGTAATTTTAATGAAAGTTATTATATAAAGTGTTAGCAAAAACAAACAAGAATCAAACAGTAAGTAAACCTACAAGTATGAATCCCCAGATGAGAAATCGTGTTATTATGTGCCTGTGTTGGTCTCTGTAATGCAGCAGAATTTTCCCTGCCTGAAACACACAAAATAAACAAAAAAACTGATGCAATAGGGCAGGGCAATTATTAGATGTGATGCACTGTAAGCACTGCAGAACAAAAATAGTGAAGCATGTGACTGCACTGCTGATACTGATACAGTAAGAGGTGGGGGGAATCACTGATGCTGCTTTGAGAAGTAAAAAGAAATAAGAAAAAAGTAGCAACAGATCTACTGTATAAGAAAACAGAAGTCTATTTAATGAACTCACCTGAAGACCCAAAAATGCCATTAAGATGGAGTTGATGCTTCCCAAAACACCCTCAGGGTCAAAGGGAATCACAGACTGGTATACAACCTGGATACAGGCATACAAAAACACAACGAGTGCTTCAGTGAGCGCTTAAGTAGGTAAACAGTCACATATGTCTGGCAGAATGACAACCAGATCTTATAGTTTTGGTCTCTGATTACCCGTGATGAAGGCGTCTGGTAAATATGGTTTTCTCCCAGCAGCCAACGATCAATGTAACCTGCAGCTCCACCGGTGCAGTTTTGGTACTTGCCAAAGTCACCAATGCCCCCTGGACCCAAATAACCACTGCAGCAGAGAGAAAATAAGAGGTAAAATATAGCAATTTCCACACAGAATGTGCATAATGAATAGCAAATAGATAGACATGAGTCATGCTATTCAAAACACTTGGATATTTGCATATTCATTTTAATTTTCGTATCCCATATCTAGCCAATTTAACTAATTACAACCGACTAATAATATTAGACAGACAATGTGAGTCTGAATGAATTAAATAAATTTCTTTATAATTTAACAGGAAAAAAAAACAATTTTTAAAAATGCTAACAATCTGTTTTGCATTTCTTTATGGTATCTAACTGATATTTATGCAAATTGCCTGTAATTTTAACAAGGCAGAAAAAGGGTATATTCTGTAGAGGATTCCCTTAATGATTGCAAATAAGACAGGGGATATGGGGACAGACTTTTAGGCAGCTTTTAGTAAATGATACACTCATATCATACGATTGTACTAACGTTGGGCAATCTGGGACTGGGAGGAGGAAGGTCAAACACAACCATATTATCTCTAAGCCAATCGCAAACAGCCATGCGGGCCAGTAGAGGCAGACGTCATGCACCGAATACCAGCATGTTTCCTGGAAACAACAAGATGATGGACAAATTCAATTATTATTACAATTAAAAATAATTACTGTGAGAGATGCCAGTTTGAGTGCATGCTGTCCTTAAAGCAAAAGCCGGACATACAGTACAAATTCCAAAAAAAAACCCTTCTTAAATTTAAGTTTGAAATAATTAATTTCAATATGTCTCATATGCTCATCAAGGCTGCAGTAATAACACAGTAATATTGTGAAATATCATTACATTTTAAAAGAGGTATCTGAATATATTTTAAAATGCAATTTATTCCTCTGGTGCAAAGTTGAATTTTCAGCATCATTGCTCCAGTCTTCAATGTCACATGATCCTTAAGAAATAATATGCTGATTTGGTGCTTGGTTATTAATAATGGTTCCCATT